>WBNM01001476.1:0-93090 GCA_013399055.1 Ramphastos sulfuratus | reverse complement strand
CCTGTTCCTGCTGCCCACAGCAGCCCAGGCTGCTGATGCCGTTCTTGGGCACCTGGGCACCCCCTTGCTCATCTCCAGCTGCTGTCACCCAGCACCCCCAGGGCCTCCTCTGCTGGGCACTTTCCAGCTGCTCTGCACTGAGTTCTGCAGACAGCTCCTCATGCCAGGCTGTGTCCCTCTGGACTGGGCAGGGGCTGCAGCACACAAATCAAGAGCTTGAGGGTTGGAGAGGAAAGTGAAGCCCTTGATATCAGTTTTCCATCACATCTTGTGGTCTGCAAGAATCCCTTGAAGACACCAAGAGCTGGAAGCATTAAATCAGGCTGCCCACAGTCATGGGAGCACTGCCAGGGCAGTAAATGTGTCTGGGTGCTGTGCCTGTGAGCAACACCAGTCCTGTCTGTGGGCTCTTAGCTGTGGTGACAACCATGGGAAAGGAGGAGAAATGGCCTGGAATTGTGCCAGGGGAGGTTTACGTTGGAAAGCAGGAGCAATTTCGTTGCTGCAAGATCAGTCAGGGACTGGCACAGGCTGCCCAAGGGAGGCTGGTAGGAAGTTTCACTTCCTTGCAAGAGTCACATCTCTTAATTTTGTTCCAGAGAATGAAACATCTCAACCCCCATCAGAGATTGGTTTGGGTTGGAAGGGACCTTGAACACCATCCAGTGCCAACCCCTGCCATGGGCAGCGACACCTCCCACCAGCACAGGCTGCTCAAGGCCTCACCCAGCCTGGCCTTGAGCACCTCCAGGGAGGGGACATCCACAGCCTCCCTGGGCAGCCTGTGCCAGTGTTCCCCCCCCTCCCTGGCAAGAACTTCTCCCTCACCTGCTCTGCAGGTCTCCTTTCCTGGTGTGTGCCCCACGCTCAGTGGGGGCTGTGAAGGTGCTGCAGAGAAGCTGTGCTTTAGAGCTCCAGCTGCAGGTATTTTTGTGCCAGTCAGGACAGAGCAACCCAGGACATAAGCAGCCCTCCGAGCCCCAGCAGCGCTTACCTGGCACCTCCCAGCAGATCTGCTGCGGCTCTCCAGCGCCTGAGCCCCTGCAAGAGGGAGACAGAAGAGACTCAGTGTGAGCAGCCTGGCATGGACCATGGGAGACAAAACACAGCCAAGCAGCCAGCATGCAACTGCAGCTGCACGGAGGCTGCCGGCACACCGCGCTTCCTTCTGGGCACAAACGTCAACCAAGGAGATCGACACAGAGCCTCCCGCCCACGGAGACCCGCGGCCAGAGGCTGCCTGCCGCCGAGTTCTCCGTGCCCGGGGCCGGGCTGGCTGCCTGCCCTCTACCAGCTTCCCTGTTAGCAAGAGCTGCTCTACTGTTATGGCTAATTTAGTTCTGTTTAGTGCCTCGCGGGTTAGGTCTGGGAGCAGAGCTTTGCTGCCGCTAGTTAAGGTTAATTAGCTGGTTTAGTGGCCTGGGCACCTATTTGTTAGCCCCTGCTGGGTTTACTTTCCTAACTCTCGCTAGCTTAGTCGCTGGGGGTATTTAACATGAGCGGTGCCAGAGTCGCTCTGGCTGTTACCTGGTTAACGTTTAGCCATCCCTCCAGTCCTTAGCCATCAAGTCTGATGGTCTCAAAAGCAATACCAGCCCTCGGCACTGCCTTCGAGGGCGCTGGGCTCTAGCACTGCAAATTACAAATAGAGCTTCTGAGGTGGAGCACCAACAGGGTGGGCAGGGACACTGATGGTTTGCTGGGGACTACAGAAATGCAGCCAACGCACTCTGGCGAGCGAAGACAGAGAGGTGAGGGCTATGCAATGCTCACATGTTGGATGGGATATTTAATGTGTGGGGAAGCTCCGAGGTCGAGGAACTGGCATTTAGACAGGCTAAGGGTGGTAAGTGGTCATCTTACCTCTTTAAACTCCATTACACTCTCAGGAGAGCCATGCTAATGCAAACAAGGCAATCAGAGTTGGTGTTTAGCAAGATCAAGCTTAAGAGGCTAGTTTAAAATCCATTTATTGTGCTAAAGCATTTGTCTCCATCCCCACCTTATACATTAGTGGATGCTACCCATGGTTCATGTCACAGGTTAGGAGGTTAACTTTTAAATTATTTAACAACCAGAAGTTATTAATACAGCTTTTAAAGTCTTACACAAGAAGTAATAAGCTTAAAACAGGCTTGGGTTCATTTTGTTTGTGTTGTAAGTTTTATATAAAAGCAGTTTTTCGGCATCTCTTGACAAAAAGATAAAAGAAATCAAGCAGGCATTTAAAGCTCGAAAACAATCCCAAATTTAGTTGGTTACAAAAGGTTTCAGCTTTATTGACAAGTTATGGCAAACAGTTGACAGAGTTATGGTCTCCTATTTAGAGAAGCTTACAGATGGAGCTGGCTGTGAGTTGGTTTCTGCTCACAAGTACAGCTTCAGACACTGCACAGCTCAGGTGGCTCCACCCCCACAGCCAAGGGACAAACTGAGACCCACAGCTCCATCTAAACTCACAGATACTAGAGACAGCTCAGGACAGCTCGGCTGCAGCTTGCCTATGGATGCCTCAGAGGGGAAACAGGGGAGAAGGGAAAGGTGAAAAAGGGGAGAAAGGCTAAAAAAAGGAAAAAGAGAGAGAAAAAAAAAAAAGGAAGAATGGGAGGGAAGAATGGGGGGGGGGAGGTGGGAAGAAAGGGGAAGAAAGGAAAAAAAGGATAAAAGGGAAAAAAGGGAGGGAAAAGTGAAAAAAGGGGGAAAGGGGGAGAGAAAAGGGGAAAAAATGTGAAAACAAAAGGGGGAAATGATCTTATAGTCTTTAAGTCTTTCAGCAACCCTGGAGAAAGCCTCAGTCTGGAGGGGCTGCAGCTCTGAGTAGTGTCATGCTTGGCAGGTTACAGACAGCAATGGTACAAGCAACAGAACAGCATCTGCAGGGGCTCAGACAGTGCTTGCCAAGGGGGTTTGTCTCGGGGGGTAAGTCCGTGTTAGAAAACGCTCCTGCTGCCCCTCAGTGCTGCAGGAGGGACAGGAGCACAGAGGCTAAGAACGAGCAGAAAGCCCTAGGGTAGAAAAGAAATGGACTATTACTTGTCTTGGTGCTGCTTCTGTGGAGGCCACAGGCTATTAATTGTCTTTGAGGTGAGGTCACAGGTGAGCAGGACCTTCAATATCTACCATAGGGGTGTTCCCTGTAACCCCCTCTGGCTGACCTTGCGGGTGGTGCCTTTAGGCTGGAACGGGTTGTGGCCCATTCTTCTGGCACTAAAAACAGAGGAGAGAAAGATGGTTTGTGAACAGCTGCACTGCACACAGCTGCTGAGGGCCTGCCCTGGGCTGGCAGCCTTCCCAGGCACCCGTGGGCTGCGACCTTCAGAGACATCAGACGGGGGTGGGCCTTTACCCTCCCATCAAACTGACCTGTCCGGCTGAGGACAAAGTGCCCGAGCCCTGCACCGGCTGCAGGGAATGGGCACTCCTGCCCTGGCACTGCCGGCATGGAACCACCGCCAAGTGGCCGAGGGTGGAAGGGACCTCAGAGCTCATCTGCTCCAACCTCCCCACCATGGGCAGGGACACCTCAACCAGACTCAGCTGCTCAAGGGTTTGGTCAGCCCTGGAGCTCAGAACCTGTTGGATGCTGTGAGCTTCTGGCTCTGAAGGTAAGCAGCAAGGTGAGCGGCATCTGATGCAGCTGTGAACAAGGTGGGGAAGGATGAGAGCTGGCTGCTGGCTGCCCTCTGGGACCAAATGGAAGGAAACGTGAGAGGGAAGTGCTGGCCAGCTGTGGAGCTTCTGCACTCAGGGAACTCTTCTGCCAAACGGTTTGGAGAAGCTCAGAACCATGGAAGCCCTCCAAGGTCATCCAGTCCAACCATCAACCCAACCCCATCACGGCCACTAAACCATAGCCCCAGGTGCCATGTGCATCTCCAGGGAGGAGGCATCCACAGCCTCCCTGGGCAGCCTGTGCCAGTGTCTCCAGTCATTTCTGTCTCACCCTTTCTCCTGGGTAGCACTGACAGCACACTAAAGGCCACATCTATCCCAAGCAGTGGCTGGCATTTGGTTAGATGTCTTCTGGAGCAAGAGCCAAGACAAACACACACTCAGAGCACTTTTCCCCTGCTCTTCAGTCCACTAAGACTGCAAAGGCTGGGAGCGACAGCACAACNAGTTGGTTTCTGCTCACAAGTACAGCTTCAGACACTGCACAGCTCAGGTGGCTCCACCCCCACAGCCAAGGGACAAACTGAGACCCACAGCTCCATCTAAACTCACAGATACTAGAGACAGCTCAGGACAGCTCGGCTGCAGCTTGCCTATGGATGCCTCAGAGGGGAAACAGGGGAGAAGGGAAAGGTGAAAAAGGGGAGAAAGGCTAAAAAAAGGAAAAAGAGAGAGAAAAAAAAAAAAGGAAGAATGGGAGGGAAGAATGGGGGGGGGGAGGTGGGAAGAAAGGGGAAGAAAGGAAAAAAAGGATAAAAGGGAAAAAAGGGAGGGAAAAGTGAAAAAAGGGGGAAAGGGGGAGAGAAAAGGGGAAAAAATGTGAAAACAAAAGGGGGAAATGATCTTATAGTCTTTAAGTCTTTCAGCAACCCTGGAGAAAGCCTCAGTCTGGAGGGGCTGCAGCTCTGAGTAGTGTCATGCTTGGCAGGTTACAGACAGCAATGGTACAAGCAACAGAACAGCATCTGCAGGGGCTCAGACAGTGCTTGCCAAGGGGGTTTGTCTCGGGGGGTAAGTCCGTGTTAGAAAACGCTCCTGCTGCCCCTCAGTGCTGCAGGAGGGACAGGAGCACAGAGGCTAAGAACGAGCAGAAAGCCCTAGGGTAGAAAAGAAATGGACTATTACTTGTCTTGGTGCTGCTTCTGTGGAGGCCACAGGCTATTAATTGTCTTTGAGGTGAGGTCACAGGTGAGCAGGACCTTCAATATCTACCATAGGGGTGTTCCCTGTAACCCCCTCTGGCTGACCTTGCGGGTGGTGCCTTTAGGCTGGAACGGGTTGTGGCCCATTCTTCTGGCACTAAAAACAGAGGAGAGAAAGATGGTTTGTGAACAGCTGCACTGCACACAGCTGCTGAGGGCCTGCCCTGGGCTGGCAGCCTTCCCAGGCACCCGTGGGCTGCGACCTTCAGAGACATCAGACGGGGGTGGGCCTTTACCCTCCCATCAAACTGACCTGTCCGGCTGAGGACAAAGTGCCCGAGCCCTGCACCGGCTGCAGGGAATGGGCACTCCTGCCCTGGCACTGCCGGCATGGAACCACCGCCAAGTGGCCGAGGGTGGAAGGGACCTCAGAGCTCATCTGCTCCAACCTCCCCACCATGGGCAGGGACACCTCAACCAGACTCAGCTGCTCAAGGGTTTGGTCAGCCCTGGAGCTCAGAACCTGTTGGATGCTGTGAGCTTCTGGCTCTGAAGGTAAGCAGCAAGGTGAGCGGCATCTGATGCAGCTGTGAACAAGGTGGGGAAGGATGAGAGCTGGCTGCTGGCTGCCCTCTGGGACCAAATGGAAGGAAACGTGAGAGGGAAGTGCTGGCCAGCTGTGGAGCTTCTGCACTCAGGGAACTCTTCTGCCAAACGGTTTGGAGAAGCTCAGAACCATGGAAGCCCTCCAAGGTCATCCAGTCCAACCATCAACCCAACCCCATCACGGCCACTAAACCATAGCCCCAGGTGCCATGTGCATCTCCAGGGAGGAGGCATCCACAGCCTCCCTGGGCAGCCTGTGCCAGTGTCTCCAGTCATTTCTGTCTCACCCTTTCTCCTGGGTAGCACTGACAGCACACTAAAGGCCACATCTATCCCAAGCAGTGGCTGGCATTTGGTTAGATGTCTTCTGGAGCAAGAGCCAAGACAAACACACACTCAGAGCACTTTTCCCCTGCTCTTCAGTCCACTAAGACTGCAAAGGCTGGGAGCGACAGCACAACAGGGAATGGATCAAAGCTTGAGGAGAGGAGGCTGAGACTGCAGATGAGGAAGAAATTCTTGCCAGTGAGGGTAGTGAGACACTGGCACAGGCTGTCCAGGGAGGCTGTGGATGCCCCATCCCTGGAGGTGTTCAAGGCCAGGCTGGATGAGGTCTTGAGCACCCTGGGCTAGTGGGAAGTGTCCCTGCCCGTGGCAGGGGTTGGCACTGGATGGTCTTCAAGGTCCTTTCCCACCCAGCCGTTTCCATGATTCCATGAACAGTCTGTTACCTTGTCATGGAATTTTCCAGCCTTGAATCAAATTCTATCAGAAATGCAAAGAGGGCAACCCCAGGAGTAATTAAAAGGCAGAATCTCTTCAACAGCTGCTGTGGAACAAAACCTGAGGTGGCAGCAGTGTGTGATGTGCATACCAAGATCTGATGAGCTCACAGCTGAACTCAGTGCTCACTCCCTGCAGTAACAGAGACCTGGGCTGGTGGGAGGTGTCCCTGCCCATGGCAGGGGGTTGGAACTGGATGATCTTGAAGGTCCCTTCCAACCCAACCTGTTCTATAACAAATAGAGAAGTCTACAGAATCAAAGAGTCATTTAGGTTGGAAAAGGCCTTCAAGATCACTGAGTCTAACCATCAACCCTACTCTACCAACTGCCTCTAAAGGGAGGGTGTAAAGACAGAGCCAGTCTCTTGCCAGTGGTGCCAAGAGGACCAGACACAATGGGCACACATTCAGATACAGAAGATTCCCTTTGAAGAGCAGGAAAACACTTTTCCACTGTAAGGGTAACCAGGCACTGGCACCAGCTGCCCAGGGCAGCTGTAGAGTCTCCCACCTTGGACAGAGTCGAAAGGCAGCTAAATGTGGCCTGGGAAAATCAGCTCTGGGTGACTACTTGAACAGGAGACCTGTGAAAGATGACCTCCAGAGGTTGCTTCCAACCTGAACTACCCCGTGACCAGTGCAGAGGGGCACAGATCCTGCAGAGGATTTAACCTCCAGGTCAGATTGTGCCACTCGGCTGCCAGTATGAGCTACGAGAGCTCAAAGTTCAGTTTCTCCTCAATGATACAAAAGTGCTGGGGGCAATATCTGATGAAACTGCCTCCTGTACAGGAGACAGGAAATTACTTCAAGGTGATAAGAAGATGAAAAAGAAAGTGTGTAAGAATAGAGACTGTTAACCTTGAGCTGGTGCTCACAGAGTCACAGAATTGGTTGGTTAGGTTGGAGAAGCTGTCCAAGAGCATCCAGTCCAAGCATCAGCCCCACACCACCATGGCCACTAAACCACAGCCCCAAGTGCCATGGGCACACCTGTCTGCAACACCTTCAGGCATGGGGACTCCACCACCTCCCTGGGCAGCCTCTGCCAGTCCCTGACCACTCTGGCACCAAAGACATTTTTCCTCCTCTTCAACCAGACTCTCCTCTGGCACAATTTCAGGCCATTTCCTCTCCTTCCCTCACTTGAGAGCAGGCAGCAGAGCCCAAGCCCAGCTCCCTGCAGCCTCCTCTCAGAGAGCTGCAGAGAGCAATGAGCTCTGACTTCAGTCTCGTCTGCTGCACACTGAGCACCCCCAGCTCCCTCAGCTGCTCCTCCCCAGCCCTGTTCTCCAGACCCTTCCCCAGCTTTGTTGCCCTTCTGTAGACCTGCTCCAGCCTTCACTGCCTTGAGGTGCCAGTAATGAAGTCTGAGCATTTCTGTCTCTTCAAGCAAGATTTCTCCAGTCAGCCCCTGCACCAGGCCTGCTGAAGGTTAAACCCTCCAGGCACTCTTTCCTCCCCAGGTTCCATCATTACAAACTCTCACTGTGATTTTAATGTCTCCAATTACAGAGCAAACTCTGCAGGACAAACAGAACCAGAAAATAAAGGAGAGAATAAAAAAAACAGTGGAACAGTCATGGTCACATAATGGATTGCATTGGAAGGGATCTTCAGGATCATTCAGTTCCAACCCCCTGCCATGAGCAGAGACACCTCATGGGCAGGGCTCCCCAGAGGGACAGGGAACTACTGGAGAGAGTCCAACAGAGGCTGTGAGGATGCTGAAGGGCCTGGAATATCTCTGTGAGGAGGAGAGGTCTCTCTCCATGGAGCTTCTTTCCAGCAGGCTGATAAAGATGAAGCCAGATGGCTCCACCTGTAATTAGCACCAGAGACTGTAGCTGCTTGGTACCGTTTCTGCAGCGCCCGTGCCACCTCACAGCCAGTTCCCTGCCAGCCTCTCTAGATGAAGACCCCCGAGAGGATGGCAGTTGGTTTGCCAGGCAATGCTCTGCACAGACAGCACTGCAAAACCGAGCTCCCTACGGGGTAGAAACTATAAATGGGCAACAAGAGAGGCCTTGAGCAACCTGGGCTGATGGCAGGTGTCCCTGCCCATGGCAGGGGGTTGGAGCTGGACAATATTCTTGGGTCACTTCCAACCCAAGCCATTGTATGTGAACCCATCAGGTGAAGCAAAGACTGAGCAGCCAGAGGCAGGCTTCCCTCTGCCCTTGCACTGGGCTGAGGATGGAGCAGATCTTACCGTAGCTGCCGTAGGCCTCCTCGCTCGCCCCAGGGCCGTAGTCATAATACTCAGGCACACTGCAAGAGATCCAGAGAGCCAGGTCAGTGCCAGCACAGCAGCCAGCTGACAGCCAGGTCAGTGCCAGCACAGCAGCCAGCTCATGCCACACTGGCCCCCAAGGAAGGGAGGTGTTAGCACTTCACAGTGTGGCAGCCTCCAGCTGGCTTTGGGGATGGCAAGAAAGTAAGCAGCATGCAGGGGAATGGATCGGTGCCAACGGCAGCTCGTGGACATCACAGCTCTGGTCTGCTGAGCATAAAACCAGTTTGGTCCTGAGGATGTAAGCATGAGATGACAAACACAACATGTCATTCTCTTTGCACCAATCAGGGTTAAAAGAAGACCATTCCATTGTGGGTGACAGTTGTTGAAGTGATCAAAGCCAGGGCCATTGAGCTGGAACTCCAAACTCCTGTGGCATCAAACCGGGCATGGTTTTGTTGCCCCAGAGCTGACTGTGGTGGAACCCAAACCCACTGCTCTTTACCAAGCACCAAGCTGCCAGCTCTGCTCCTGAAGAATACAGGATTTCCCCACCACTTGTAGAGAGAAACCAGTTTCTCCACAGTTTTCCTCCTTGCATAGCTCTTGGCCACCCATGGAAGGTGCTGGACTGCAACTGGAGGGAGGAGACTGTTGTGTACTGCATGGTGGGTGTCAGGGCACAGCACTCAGCACGGCTCTGAGGACACAGCTCAGGGCACACAGCTGAGCTCTCCAACCTCAGCTCCCTCACTCACACACACTGCCCACAGCTTCCAGCCAAAAGGGCATTCAAATTCTTTGCTCACTCAGAGAAGAAAGTGTCCAGAGCAAAACCTGCTTTCTTAGCATGAAATACCTGACTGAACACAGCAACACCTCCAGGTGGGCTTAGAAGGAGACTCCACAGCCTCTCTGGGCAGCCTGCTCCAGGCTCCAGCATCCTCACACCAAACAACTTTCTCCTCATGCTGAGCTGCAACCTCCTGGGTTGCAGTTGGTGTCCATTGCCCCTTGTCCTATCCCAGGACACCACTGAGCAGAACCTGGCCCCTGCTTCTTTCTCCCCACCCCTCAGCTCTTCACAGACAGTGAGCAGGTCCCCTCTCAGCCTTCTCCTCTGCAGGCTCTCAGCCCCAGGGCTCTCAGCCTTTCCTCCTCCCAGACCTGCTCCAAGCCCTTCATTATCTCTGTAGCCCTTTGCTAGGGCCTCTCCAGCAAGTCCCTGGAGAATCCAGCCCTGGACACACTGCTCCAGATGTGGCTTCAGCAGGGCAGAGCAGAGGGGCAGGAGAACCTCCCCTTCTGACACTCTCCAGGAGTCCACCAGCCCTCTTGGCCACCAGGGCACGTTGCTGGCCCATGCAGAACTTGCTCCCCACCCGTACTCCCAGCTCCTTCTCCATGGAGCTGCTTCCTAGCAGGCTGACCCCCAGCCTGTGCTGGTGCAGAGGTTTCTTCTCCCCAGGTGCAGGGCCCTGCACTTGTCCTGGCTGAACCTCCTGATCTGAGGTCACTCTGCCATCCACACTGCTTACCCACGAGCTGGCGCCCCCCCACCAAGCCTGCCCCTACCCCACTGCCTGCAGTGACTGCAAACCTTCCCTCTGTCCTGTAGCAAAGGCAGCAACCAGAGATGTACACAGGAGTGCTGCTGGACCTGGCTGCACCTACAAGAGGTCTCCTCGTCAGTTAGAGCTGCAGTTCGTTTGCAGGGGGCCGGTCCCAGAGTGAAGCAATCAGCCAGAACGCTTTGTTCACATCCTGGAGAAGCTCTCAGCCCATCCTGGGCAAGGTGGTGTGGGGGAGCTGGAGAAGGCTGGGGCTCTACCGCAGTGCTAATTGCAGACAAGGCCATTAGCTGTCATTAGCATTCATTACTTTCAATCGTCATTTCCTGGAGCATCAGGACCCACCTGGAGGCAGCAACAAAGCATCCTACAGAGCAGAAAGCATTAACTCCTGAGCAGCAGCTCAGCTCTGGCTCCTCAGCACCAGGAGGCTTCTGAGATAGATCGTGATGGGCCAGGACAGGCTCTGGGACCTTCTACAGGCTTCTTAGCAACCCCCTCCAGACTCCTCCAGAAGCCTCCTCCACAGACCACTCATGGGAGAATTTGTGTGCACTGGGCCATGCCTCTTGTAAGGGGCTTCACTGCTTTTGTGTCTCCAACAGCTCTGATGTTGCTCTCCTCTGGCCATCTGACACTTTGTCCCCTCCCTGGAGGTGTTCAAGGCCAGGTTGGATGAGGCCCTGAGCAGCCTGGGCTGGTGGGAGGTGTCTCTGCCCATGGCAGGGGTTGGTACTGGATGATCCTGAAAGTCTCTCCCAAACCATTCTCTGATTCCATGCAAGGTGTGATCCTGTCCTCACCTCTGCTGTGTGGGCCACACCTCCTGTTGATCTCCATGACCCTAACCTATTGATGCTTATTTTTAACTTAGCTTTTGGGTTTCATCAGTGCTCTGAATCTGCTGCTCTTAAAGCTTCCCTGCACCTGTGCGGTCTTCCTCCCACACAGACAAAGCCAGGCCAGCTCCAAAGAGAACAAACACAAAGATCCTTCTCACTCAAGCGCTCAGGGTCCCCTGAGATGCCCTCCAGCCTGACTCACCTGCTGCTGCTGTGCCACCGCAAAGGCTCAAATTCAGAGGCTCCATCTCTAAGCAGCATCCTTGAAGGCCACTGGAGGCTTTTAACCTCTCATGCACTGGGACTTTTCAGACTGACAGCAGCTGAGCAGAACTGAGGTCCAGTTTGACTGCCAACACCCAGGGAGCCCTCACAGCTCCTGATCCACAGACAGTGCAGAATGGTGCTGTAGGGGGGCTTGAGCAGAGGAGCATGAACAGAAGGGTGAAGGCTGCAGCCACGAGCCCTGACTCCTGGGGCAGGGTGATGGAGCCTGCTCAGAGGTCTCTGGTGTTAGGGACAGAAATCCCAGCACTAACAGACTGCCAGGCCCTTGACCAGCCTCTGCCTGCATCAAGAGAACCCCAGTTAACAACATTCCCAGCTGGCTCCCTGGCTGCTCCTACAGGTTCTGGGCTATCAGGCAGCCCAGACTGGAAAACTTCTTGTTCCCTTAGGTCCTCTGGGTGGATTTGTTCTTCCTTTCTCTCTTTCTGTTCTCTGGTTTGCCTTGCTGAGAGATGTATCTCACTTGTGTCCTCCAGCTGTACAGCACACAGTGTGGCTGTGGACATCCAAGGGGTTCAAAAAAGCTGGAAGGTCCAAGCTGCTTTGAGCACTGCTAACACCTGAACCTGTCCAGGCAACATGTGCTGTGGAGACGGCCTGGAATTGTGTTAGGTTGGAGAGGAGGAAAAATGTCTTTGCTGCAAGAGTGGCCAGGGACTGGCAGAGGCTGCCCAGGGAGGTGGCGAAGTCCCCATGCCTGGAGGTGTTGCAGAAAGGTGTGGCCATGGGCCCTGGGGCCAGGGTTCAGTGGCCATGGTGGGGTTGGGTTGAGGGCTGGACTGGAAAGTCTTGGAGGGCTTCTCCAACCCAAACGATTCTGTGATTCCATTACTTTACTTTCTCTATATCTCCCTTCCAGTCTGCTTTTCCCATCCACACAGACTTGTGAACCAGGATTTCAGAATCAAGAAGGGGCCAGGCTCTTTTCAGTGGTGTCCTAGGACAGGACAAGGGGCGAGGGGGACGGGCTGGAGCAGAGAAGGTGGCATGGGAACAGAAGGAGAAACTGTCACTGTGAGGGTGCTGGACCCTGGAGCAGGCTGCCCAGAGAGGCTGTGGAGTCTCTTTCTCTGGGTACTTTCAAGCCCCACCTGGAAGTGTTCCTGTGTGCCCTGCCCTGGGCGCCCCTGCTCTGGCAGGCCTTGGACTGGTGATCTCCAGAGGCCCCTTCCAACCCCTACCAGTCTGTGATTCTGTGGCTTTGATACTGGGAGAGAAGTGAGCAAACCTCTGCTCATGTCAGCAGAGATTTCACATTGTGAGCACCCATAAAAAGCATTGATGGCACCCACAGTCCTCTCGAGATAGGATCTGCAGCCAAAGGACAGAGCTGCTTCCTTTGCCCATGGAGGTCTCTCCACCAGCAGGCTGCAAAATCTATTCCCAAAGCCAGCAGTCAGCCCCAGTGGGATCTGCTTACTGATGTCAGCCCTTACTGGACTCATCCTGCACTCAGAGGAGCATGCTGAGCTCTGGCAGTGTTTGCATCTGAGCACAGCAAAACACAGAATCACAGAGTGGGCTGGGCTGGAAGGGACCTTCCAGATCATCCAGTGCCAGTCCCTGCCATGGGCAGGGACACCTCCCACCAGCCCAGGTTGCTCAAGGCTCATCCAGCCTGGCCTTGGACACCTCCAGGCAGGGCTCCAGATGCCTCTCCAGGTGCAGCAGCCTGAAGGACTGTTTCACTTGCAGCATGGTTGGGAGAGGCTCATCTTTAGAGGCAGCTGTGCATACAGATCCTGGCTATCTGCAGGTCAGCCAGGGGTGACCAGTGTGAACTGGAGCTCAGGAAAACCCACACTGCTGGTGTAAGTAATTCCTGGAGATTCAGCTGGACCATCCATGCTTTGTTTTCCCTGGGAAATCACTTTGGAGCATGCTCTGATTCTCTGTAAGCCACTGAAGGGACATGGGCTGAGCTGTGCTCCTGTTCCTTTTCTGCCCATCAGATCAGAATCAGTGAGCCCTAAAGCCTCTGTTCCAGCAGCAACAGTAGCTGCAAACATGAGCAGACAGCAGATCAACAGCAAGACCCAGAGAGCCAGGAAAACCAATTTCTAAGGCAGTCACTTGTCACACATGCAACCTCAAGGCTGAGTATGCACCTGGAATTCAGAGAATGGGTTGGGCTGGAAGGGACATGAAAGATCATGAAATCACAGAATGGGTTGGGCTGGAAGGGACCCTAAGGATCACTCAGTCCCACCCACTTGCCATGGGCAGGGACACCTCCCACCAGGACAGGTTGCTCAAGGCCTCATCCAGCCTGGCCTTGAACACCTCCAGGGAGGAGGCATCCACAGCCTCCCTGGGCAGCCAGTGCCTGCCCACCCTCAGTGCCAAGAATTTCTTCCTTATCTCCAGTCTTGGCTGGGTTCTTCTGGCCTTTGTTGAAGACACAGTGTGACCCACCTGCTCACCTGCCAGTCACTCTGGGGTTTCCTTAGTGCCCCTTTTGGCTGTGAGACATGCCAGCTTTGAACTGAAACTGCTGGGGCTGGCATGGACAGCAAGGTCAGTGGAGATGAGCACAAATGCTCCGTGGCTGTCAAGGTCTGCAGCTGCTCCACTTCCACAGAATGGTGCTGCTGGTCTTGGCTGCAGTGCTGGGCCCTGCAATGCACCTGGCACACTGAGCCCCTGCTGGCTCTGAGCAGGTACAAGGGCAGCTCCTGGACATCCTCTCTAAGAGCTTCTCCTCTTTTTCTCCTGAAGCTCAGGTTTCTCACAGCCCATGACTCTGGACAGTGGCAGTGGCTCAACAGACTTCCAAGTTCCTCCTAAGGAAATAAACCCAATCTATGTTTTGCAAGCCCTCAGGGCCTTCCTGCATCTCCTGTGCCACAGCTGAGATGGAATTTGGGAGTTCCACCAGGCTGCAGTTGAATGAACTTGCTTGTGGCCTGTAAAAATCCTCTTTTATTTCTTCACATGGGTACCTGAGTGGGCACAGACAGGAAGAATGATTGCAACCACACGGTTTGGGTTGGGAGGCACCTCCAGGATGGTTGAGTTCCATTGCAGCACGGTTGGAAGGTAAGAAGCATTGAGAACAGCCAAGAGCCTGAACTGTTTATAGTAACCCTCTGAAGAGCACCAAGCATGTCCTCACAGGGCAGCTCTGCACCTCAGCAGCACTTGATGGAACAGCCCACGGGTGAGGGTTGGGTCAGTTCATCACCTGAGCACTCAGAGGGACTTGGTTTGATGCCAGAATTCTGTTAGACAGCCAAAGTATATCAATGTCTGCAGGGGAGCTGCAGGCAGGCTGGGGAGGGACTGTTCAGAGGGGGCTGTGGGGACAGGCTGAGGGCAGTGGTTTGGAAGTGGAGCAGAGCAGAGTTAGGTTGGGCAGCAGGAGGAAGCTCTGCAGAGGGAGGCTGGGCAGAGACTGGCACAGGCTGCCCAGGGAGGTGGTGGAGTCCCCATCCTGCAGATGTTCAAGGTCAGACCTGCTGTGTCCCTGTGCAGCTGCAGCTGGAGGTGTCCCTGTGCCTGCAGGGGGTTGGACAGGATGAGCTTGGAGGGTCCCTTCCAGCTCAGTGCAGTCTATGACTCCGAATGCCCTTCTGACAAGCTTGTAAGGACCAAGTGTAAGGGGAGAGGAGCTGCTGCTGCCTGAGGGCATCAGGGGAACTCTGCCCCTGCCCGTGGCGGGCCTGGAGCAGCAGGGGTGGCTCTCCAGATCAGGTTTGTACTCCGACCAGCATGGACTGGGTGTCTGTTTTTAAGCAGAGCTGTCAGACTGGAGGTCCGGGAGGTAAATCCAACTGACAGGAAGGGTTTGAGTCTCCTCTGGCTCCCAAGTTCCCAGGAAGCAGTGGAGAAGCTTAGCAACTGCCTAACATCTCCTGAGGTGTCTGTGCAGGCAGACTGGGAGCACAGCCAAGCTGTTCTTTGTCCTGAGCTTCCATCCTGCGTCCTGGGCTGCTGTGGGACAGGAAGATGAGGAATGCAGGTGGCTTTAGAAACACAGCTGTTGGCAGCTGCAGCAAGAGACAGCTCGTGTGACACAGACTGCACTTGTCACGGCCCACGGCTCTCTTTCCTAAATAACCACAGAGTGGGCTGGGGCTGGAAGGGACCTTAGAGATCATCCAGTCCCTGCCATGGGCAGAGACACCTCCCACCAGCACAGGTTGCTCCAGGCCTCATCCAGCCCCTCCAGGGAGGGGGCATCCACAGGGCAACCTGTTCCAGTGTCTCTCCACCCTCATTGGTGAGAATTTCTTCCTCATCTCCAGTCTCAATCTCCACCTTCCCAGCTCAAACAAGTCTCCCCCAGAACACTAAGGCAGAGGTGGCACTTACCATGGTGGAGGTCCTGCAGTCCCTTTCCTTCAGGCTGCTGATTGTGTCCATTTCAAAGTGCTCTTGAGGTGCCTCAGCTGGTCCAGCCACGCAGACTTCTTGAGGGCTTCATTCCAGTCTGATCCTGAGACTCTGCCATGGTTTCTTGCACAAGTGACCCAACCCCCCTGTTTTCAACCTAAAACTCAGACTGCTTTGATGGAGCACAGAGCAGCTCTCTGGAAGGGTGGCAGTAGTGGAGTTTGTCAGAGAAGGAGCTACACAAAAGGTACTGCTGGCCTGCACCACTGCCCCTCACCTTTGGTGTGGATCTTCAGACAGCTCTGCTTGCAACTGGATGCTCTTGGGCCTTGGCATCTTTGGTGCTATTTCTGCTAAAGCATAACCCTGCCTTGCAGCACAGGCTGTGCTTTGAGGGTCTGCTCATGTTCTCTGCTGGTGGCACAGCCTTCAGAGAATCACAGGATGGGTTGGGTTGGAAGGCACCTTCAAGATGGTTCAGTTCCAACCCTCTGCCATTGGCTCAAGGTGACATGTCTAAAGGAGACCTCATGGGCAATGAAGGACTAATGGTCCTGAGAAGGAAGATCTACAGGCAGAGGCCTCTGGGGAGCAGGGAAAAGGTCTGGAAGACAAAGGCCCAGGTGACAGGGGTGGTGATGAGCTGCCCAAGCTCCACCTGCCCTCCATGCATTGGGTGTGCAGGGAACAAGGCACAGCCTGCAGAGTGCTCTGCTCTCAAGCACACCTGGCTCAGCCTGCTCCCAGAGCACCCATCCCATCCATCTGACCATGCACTGGGGCACACTCTTCGTGCAAAGCAGCCAGGAGAGGCAGGCTTGGAGCACACCCATGGTGAGACAAACAGTGGGACAAAGGTTGCAGAGAGGCAAGGAAGAGTTTGGGTTGCAGAAGGCCTCTGTGATCATCCAGTCCAACCACCAGCCCAACACTACCATGGCCACTGACACCTCACTCAGAAACTCCTTTTTGCAGCTGAACCATGTTGCTAGCAAACCCCAGCAGAACAAGTGACCCATCCTGCCATGGCCTGGGGAGAGCTGCTTCTTGACAAGGGTACTCCAGCTTTGGGCAACAGAATTCATGGAATCGTCACAGAATCCAAGGTTGGAAGGGACCCCAGAGCTCATCTCCTCCAACCTCCCCACCATGCCCAGGGACATCTCCCACCAGCCCAAGTTGCTCAAGGCCTCACCCAGACTGGCCTTGAACACCCAGGAGGCAGCCACAGCCTCCCTGGGCAGCCTGTGCCAGGCTCTCAGCACCCTCACACTGCACAATTTCTTCCTCAGCTCCACTCTCACCCTGCTCTGCCTCAGCTCCAAACCATTGCCCCTTGGCCTGTCTCAGACCCCCTCAGCACAAGTCCCTCTGCAGCCTTCCTGCAGGATCCCTTCAGGCACTGGCAGCAGCTCTGAGGTCCCCCTGGAGCCTTCTCCTCTGCAGGCTGCACCTCCTCAGCTCCCTCAGCCTGTGCTCCCAGCAGAGCTGCTCCAGCCCTGGCAGCATCTTTGTGGCTCTCCTAGGGCTGTTTAATTTCCTTCTGGTTTCAAAGCACAGGATGGCTGAGGTTGGAGGGGTCCTCAGAGACCATCAGCTGCAGCCCCCAAAGCACTGTAAACCTCAGAAGACTGGGATGCCCCTGGCAGCTCTGCAGGAGGCAAGGCAGAACAACCCCAGCTGCACAAGTGAGCTGGAATGACCCCAGACAGCAACATGGAGCAAGTTCACAGTTAACCCACAAAATGTGCCCACATTTTCAGCTCAGGCTGGCACTGTGCCTTCACCTGAGCAAGGCTCCCTGTCAGCTCTGACTGCCACCCACACTTCTGGGACAGCTTTTCCCAGGACTGTGAGATGTGGAACTGAAGGTGGGGAATAAAGCAGGCAGCTGACAGAGGGAGGGAAGAGGAGCAAAGGCAGCAGGTGAGTGGAACAGCCCAGCTGCTTACCTCTGTGCAGGGGTGGCGTAGCTGCTGTCGTATGCCTCATAGCTGGGGTCCTCATAGTCACCCCCATAGCCATCATCATAGCCCTGGGGAAACAACAGCACAGCTCAGAGACACACCAGAGCCAGTAGCACGGGGCAGGGGCAGCAACACACAACCACAGAGGGCATGGGCTGAAAGGGACCCTCCAAGCTCCTCCTGTCCAACCCCCTGCAGGCACAGGGACACCTCCAGCT
The DNA here is from genome assembly GCA_013399055.1 of Ramphastos sulfuratus. NCBI lineage: Eukaryota > Metazoa > Chordata > Aves > Piciformes > Ramphastidae > Ramphastos > Ramphastos sulfuratus. The sequence goes on along the minus strand of WBNM01001476.1, from coordinate 75,429 downwards.
GCAGCTGCACAGGGACACAGCAGGTCTGACCTTGGATGTCTGCAGGGGTAGAGCCTCCACCACCTCCCTGGGCAGCCTGTGCCAGTCTCTGCCCAGCCTCCCTCTGCAGAGCTTCCTCCTGCTGCCCAACCTAACTCTGCTCTGCTCCGCTCCACTTCCAAACCATTGCCCTTGGCCTGTTCCCGCAGGCCCTTCTGCACAGTCCCTCCTCAGCCTGCCTAGAGATGCAGCCTGGAGAAGAGAAGGCTCCAGGGAGACCTCAGAGCAGCCTTCCAGTACCTGAAGGGGCCTCCAGGAGAGCTGGGGGGGGACTTTGGACAAGGGCTGGGAGTGACAGGGCAAGGGACAATGGCTTTGAGCTGGGAGAGGGGAGAGTGGAGATGAGGAAGAAATTCCTGACAGTGAGGGTAAGGAGAGACTGGCACAGGTTGCCCAGGGAGGCTGTGGATGTCCCCTCTCTAGAGGTGTTCAAGGCCAGGCTGGATGAGGCCTTGAGCAAACTGTGCTGGTGGGAGGTGTCCCTGCCCATGGCAGGGGTTGGCACTAGATGATCTCTAAGGTCTCTTCCAGCCCAGCCCATTCCATGACCCTATGACAATATCAATTCACTGATAATTCACACAAAATCAGCACTGTCAGTGACCAGGAGGCATGATCCAGCACAGCTCCATCTCCTCAGCCAGGAGTCCCCTCCTGAGTGCTCAAACCTCTCTGCAAACATCACAGCCCATGCTTAGAGCCACCAAATCCCCTCTGCTCAGGGCTGCTCACACAGCAGGGAAAATGGGGGGGCTGGGCTGTGGGAAAGCAGGAAGGGACAATGCTGCACTTCTGCTGAGCTTGCCAGCTCCCAGCATTTGCTGTGTGCCCTGCACTGCAGGGGGAGATGCAGAGCAGTGAGCTGGAGGAGAGGGGTCACAGAGTCACAGAACAGGTTGAGTTGGAAGGGACCTTAGAGACCATCCAGTGCCAACCCCTGCCACGGACAGGGACACCTCCCACCAGTACAGGTTGCTCCAGGCCTCATCCAGCCTGGCCTTGAACACCTCCTGGGATGGGGCATCCACAGCCTCCCTGGGCAGCCTGTGCCAGTGTCTCAGCACCCTCAGTGCCAGGAATTTCTAACTTTCTCTCTCTTTGTCTCCCAAGCACTGTTCCAGCCACTGGATCTAAGTCAGCCTCCAAGCAGGACTTTTCCAGGTTAAGAGGACATCAAATTGAATTTCTTCAGCTCCCTAATTGCTTCCTAAAAACTCATTAGGACTTGTCCTGCCAGGGCATTATTCAGAATGATTCCTCTTGGAAACTCCCTACCCTGCAGAGTTCCTGCTCATAGCCAGCCATAGGAGGTTTCTCTTTTTAATTACCACCCTGTGTGGTGAGCAAGGCTGGGCAAAGCTTGAAATTCTACCTGAGAATGAGGATCAGGAGGTTTGGGAGAGGAGATGAAGGCAACAACCTGAGCCTGCAGGAAGCAGAACTCTGCAGGATTTAAGTTTGTGAAGTGCAATCCCAGAGTCATTTCTGGAACACCTCCAGGGATGGGGACTCCACCACTTGCCCGGGCAGCCTGTGCTGGTTCCTGACCACTCCTGCAGCTCTCTTCTCCAGACCCTGCCCCAGCTTTGTGCCCTTCTCTGGACCTGCTCCATTCCCTCAGTGTCCTTCTGGCAGTGAGGGCCCAGAACTGCACCCAGCACTCAAGCTGTGCCCTCCCCAGTGCCCAGCCCAGGGCACAATCCCTGCCCTGCTCCTGCTGCCCACACCAGTGCTGATCCAGCCCAGGCTGCTGGTGCCCTTCTTGGCCAGCTGGGCACCCCCTGGCTCATCTGCACCCCAGGTCCTTGTCTGTCAATGACTGTCTTCTAATGTCTGTACCCCCTCTTCCTCTGGGTAGTCTTCTGAAATTCCTCTGAGCACCCAAGACAAGTTGTAGAATCAGACTTGTTCTGGTTGGAGAAGGCCTCTAGGATGCTGGAGAAGCCAGTGAAGGGGTGAGGCGTGCCGGTGCCGCTGCCTCGCCAGCCCTCTGCTCTGGATGCCCCTCCCTTGGCTGGGTTGCCACTCTGACTGGTGGCTCTCAACAGATCCCCTGCAGCAATGAGACTTTCCTGTGCTTGAGGAGCCGTTAGACATTTGCTCACAAAGGCCACTGGGAATCTCCTGGGGACTGGGTAATTCCAGAGTGACCCGAGCTTGCGAATGCTGATCTGAGCAGAGAGGTGTTCCAAGGGTAGCTGCCACTGGCAGTGCTGAGCCAACAGCTGCAGAGGGGTTTGCAGGACATGGTTTAAACCTCAGAACTGAACCTGCTGCAGCCACTCAACAGAGTTTCTGGAGTTCACTTTCAGCTCAGCTTTCCAAAGACTGAATGCTAGCAGAGCAAAGGAAAAAAAAATCACAGAAATGGACTTGATTATTAATAGATTGGTTTAGGCTGGAAGGGACCATCAAAATCATCCAGTTCCTACCCATGCCAGGGGCAGGGACACCTCCCACTAGGCCAGGCTGCTGAAGGCCTCACCCAGCATGGTCTGGAACAGCTCCAGTTTGAGAGCTGAGGAGCTGCAGGAGGGCAGCTGGAAAGCTTTGGTGTTCTAGCACCATGACTTGTAACACCTGACAGAGCCAAGTTGAGCTCAGCTAAGGCCCAGCTCCTGGCTAAGTGTGCAGGGCTGTGCTGGCCACGTGGCTGGCACACTGCTGAGCACACACACACAGATTTGCAGGCCACGAGACAGAGCAATGGACTCCCTGTTTTCTCCCCAGGAATCTGATCCTCTAACCCTAAGAACCTGTGCACAGCGACCATGACCTCTAGCTCCAGCAGAGTCCTTGGAACCTCCACACTGCTCCCTCATGGCCCTCTGAGAGCCACCCAACACAGCCTTCTCATCCCAGACCAAGCTGGGAGCAGGCCTGTGACCCCCAGCACACAGAACGCAGCTCTGCAGTGCCCTGAGCCACCTGAGGCTGCAGCCAGCACCAGAGGAGCAGCAGCAGAGACAGAGGGGCTGAGAGGCAGGAGGCTGCCATCTCAGGAGCTGCTGGAGCCCAGCACAGCTCAGAGGTCACTACCCAGGACGGTTACTTACGTAGTCCTCATAGGCCTCGTGGGCGGGTGGCAGGGGGGGTCTGTAGCCTGGCACAGCCCCGGTGCCCCTTGCTTGAGGGGTGGGGACACCCCTGGCCACTGGTGGCACAGGGAGGGCTCCGCGGCTCACCGGTGCTCCTCTGGGTGCTTGGGCACCTCGGCCAGGTGGGGGGGGAGGGACTGCACCCCCACGACCCCTGGGGAGAGCAAACAGAGGTGTCAGAAAGGTCTGGGCTGGAAGAGCCCTCCAGGGCCATCAGCAGCCCCACAGGGCCCCTGGACACCCCCAGGGCCATCAGCACAGCCCCACGGGGCCCCTGGACACCCCCAGCCTCGCTGTGTGGAGAGGCTGCTGTGAGGCCTCGTCGGAGTTGCCTCCCTGGGCTGGACCCCCCCAGCACTCTCAGCCTCCCTCCATGGCAGAGGTCCCCACCCATCACTCCTCCAATAGGTCCTTCTCTTTTCTGTGCTGGGGGACTGCAGAGCTGGACGCAGCCCTCCAGATGAGGTCTCCAGAGGTGGACTAGAGGGGAAGCATCACCTGCCTTGACCTTCTAGTCACCCTTCTGGCATAGGTGGCTCCTGGGCTGTGGGCACACACTGCCAGCTCAAGGCCAGCTTGTCATCCACAGGAGCCCAGGGCTTTGTCTGCAGGGCCACTCCCAGTGCCTTCATCCCTGTCTGTGCTGACACTGGCGACTGCCCAGCTGCAGCACCTCGCACTTGGCCTCGTGAACCCCCTCTGCCAAGGCTCCTTTGCAGGATACTGCTTCAGAACTGGAGCAGGGCAGGGTTAGGCTGGACATCAGGAGGGAGTCCTGCACAGTGAGGGTGGTGGAACAGTGGCACAGGCTGCCCATGGAGGTGGCTGAGGCCCCATCCATGCAGACATTCAAAGTAAGGCTTGCTGNGTGCCCTGAGCCACCTGAGGCTGCAGCCAGCACCAGAGGAGCAGCAGCAGAGACAGAGGGGCTGAGAGGCAGGAGGCTGCCATCTCAGGAGCTGCTGGAGCCCAGCACAGCTCAGAGGTCACTACCCAGGACGGTTACTTACGTAGTCCTCATAGGCCTCGTGGGCGGGTGGCAGGGGGGGTCTGTAGCCTGGCACAGCCCCGGTGCCCCTTGCTTGAGGGGTGGGGACACCCCTGGCCACTGGTGGCACAGGGAGGGCTCCGCGGCTCACCGGTGCTCCTCTGGGTGCTTGGGCACCTCGGCCAGGTGGGGGGGGAGGGACTGCACCCCCACGACCCCTGGGGAGAGCAAACAGAGGTGTCAGAAAGGTCTGGGCTGGAAGAGCCCTCCAGGGCCATCAGCAGCCCCACAGGGCCCCTGGACACCCCCAGGGCCATCAGCACAGCCCCACGGGGCCCCTGGACACCCCCAGCCTCGCTGTGTGGAGAGGCTGCTGTGAGGCCTCGTCGGAGTTGCCTCCCTGGGCTGGACCCCCCCAGCACTCTCAGCCTCCCTCCATGGCAGAGGTCCCCACCCATCACTCCTCCAATAGGTCCTTCTCTTTTCTGTGCTGGGGGACTGCAGAGCTGGACGCAGCCCTCCAGATGAGGTCTCCAGAGGTGGACTAGAGGGGAAGCATCACCTGCCTTGACCTTCTAGTCACCCTTCTGGCATAGGTGGCTCCTGGGCTGTGGGCACACACTGCCAGCTCAAGGCCAGCTTGTCATCCACAGGAGCCCAGGGCTTTGTCTGCAGGGCCACTCCCAGTGCCTTCATCCCTGTCTGTGCTGACACTGGCGACTGCCCAGCTGCAGCACCTTGCACTTGGCCTCGTGAACCCCCTCTGCCAAGGCTCCTTTGCAGGATACTGCTTCAGAACTGGAGCAGGGCAGGGTTAGGCTGGACATCAGGAGGGAGTCCTGCACAGTGAGGGTGGTGGAACAGTGGCACAGGCTGCCCATGGAGGTGGCTGAGGCCCCATCCATGCAGACATTCAAAGTAAGGCTTGCTGTGTCCCTGGTCAGCCTGCTCTAGCAGAGCAGTTTGATAAGGAGAGCTTGGAGGGTCCCTCTTCCAACCCCGCTCAGGCTGTGAATCAGCTGCAGCCATCTGTGTCACTGTGCTGTAGCAGCTGTTGTTAGCAGAAGGGTTTGGGTTTGTTTTAATATTCTCCTGGGATTTCTGACTGGGAAATGGGGAAAGCATCCGAGGTCCTGCATTGGTGCAGCTGATGCCACCACCTGGGGGTGTGGGCAGCACTGCAATGGTTGTGCTTTAAATTGCATTTCGAAGCTGCCAGCCTGGATGGTGATGCTCTGAGCATCATCACCCAGTTGAGCCCCTCAGGGGTCTAGTTGCAGAGCAGAGTGGTTGCTGAGCCCAGGCAGACTAATGCCAACTGCACCAAAGCCAGCTCTGTGCTGACAAATTCCATGCAACAAGATCTGAAGGGAAGTCTGACAGACACCTTTGCGGGGAGAGGTGCTGAGTAGCATCAGCCAGCTCAGCTCCAAAAGCAGCTCCTCTGCCAGCACAAAACAAAGAACCTCCACATCCTATTTCCTCCAAAATGCAGGGCACTTCTTAGGACCCAGCCTGAAATGGCCTCCATGGACACCTAGAAGGAGTTTGGTAACTCGGATTCATGGAATGGGCTGGGCTGGAAGGGAACTCAAAGGTCATCCAGTGCCAGCCCCTGCAGTGGGCAGGGACACCTCCCACCAGCACAGCTTGCTTCAAGCCTCATCCAGCCTGGCCTTGAAGAGGGAGAAGACATCCACAGCCTCCCTGGGCAGCCTGTGCCAGTGTCTCCCCACCCTCACTGTCAGGAGTTTCTTCCTTATCTCCACTCTCACTCTCCCCTCTCCCAGCTCAAAGCCATTGCTCTCATCCTGTTACTCCCAGCCCTTGTCCAAAGTCCCTCCCCAGCTCTCCTGCAGCCCCTTCAGGTACTGGCAGGCTGCTCTGAGGTCTCCCTGGAGCCTTTTCTTCTCCAGGCTGAACTGCCACAACTGCCCCAGCCTGTCCGCATAGGGGAGTCTCTGCAGCCCTCTGATCATCTTCATGCCCTCCTCTGGACTCTCTCCAGCAGCTCCAGGTCCTCCTTGTGCTGGGGGCACCAGAACTGGAGGCAGTGCTGCAGGTGAGGTCTCAGGAGAGGGGAGCAGAGAGGCAGAACCCCCTCCCTGTGCTGCAGGTCAGTTACCAGAACAGCACCGTTCTGGTTCTCCCCCCATAGCGTGCCCCTGGTGTATAACTAACTCATTTTTAACTGCTTGCTTCCCTGTGCCCTGAAGCCCTCAGCAGGGCAGCTAAGCTCGGCACACCTGGCAGGAGCTGCGGGCAGCCCGCGGATGCCTCTGCCCCGCATGGCCCTGCCGCGGGCGGCGTCCTCGGAGCCGTTCAGGTAGGAGAGTTCCCGCAGCTGCTCCTGCCGGATCTCATCGTTGTAGTCCTGCAACACACAACAGGAGACCTGCTCAGCCTTGCTCCTTGGTTGGGACACAAAACCCAGCAATGGCAGGGGTGGTCCTGGGGCCAACTGCTCTACACTGCTGCCAGCGTGCTGCAGAACCACAGGGTGCAGGGGACAGCTGCGGAGGACATCGTGCAATGGTCTTGCTTGGAAGAGACCTTTGGGACACTCCAGCCCAACCGTCCTCTGACTCTGCCAGGCTGGGGCTGAGCCATAGCCCTCAGCACCACAGCTCTGCCTCTGGGAAACACCTCCAGGGGTGGGGATTCAGCACTTCCATGGGCAGCCTGTGCCAGACTGGCAGAACCCTTTCAGACAAGCAGGTTTCTTCTAATGTCCAACCTAACCCTACCCTGGCACCATCCCAGGCCATTTCCTCTCCTCCTCTCCCCTGGGAGCAGGCAGCAGAGCCCAAGCCCAGCTCCCTGCAGCCTCCTCTCAGGGAGCTGCAGAGAGCAATGAGCTCTGCCCTCAGCCTCCTCTGCTCCACACTGAGCACCCCCAGCTCCCTCAGCTACTCCTCCCCAGCCCTGTTCTCCAGACCCTGTCCCAGCTTTGTGCCATTCTCTGGACCTGCTCCAACCCCTCAATATCCTTCTGGCAGTGAGGGCCCCAAACCTGGAGCCATCACTCCAGGTGTGGCCTCCCCAGTGCCCAGCAGACACTAACCCCAGCTGGCAGCTGGGCTGTGCAGACTGGGAGTGCCCCAGCTCTGGACACTGGCTTGGCCATGCAGTGCCCTCTGAAGCTGTGCTGCCCACAGAGTGCACCTTCACAGACACGTGGGCACCCCATCCTGCCACCCTCTCTTCCCTGTGCTTTGGTAGCAGAAAGGGAGCAGGAGATCTGGAGTCCTGTGGCAGTTCTGCATCCTGCCAGCTCTCGGCAGCAGTCAGAGTGCTGCAGAGCTCCAGGATGTGCAGAGATTCACTGAAGCTGGAGTGTGCCTGCCCTCGCCTCTGCTGGCATCCCATCTGCAGGGCTGTGTCCAGCTCTGGGGCCCCAGCACAGCAAAGACATGGACCTGCTGGGGAGGGTCCAGAGGAGGCCACAGAGACGGTGGAGAACCTCTGCTATGGGGACAGACTGGGAGAGTTGGGTGTGTTCAGCCTGGAGACCTTAGAGCAGCCTTCCAGTACCTGAAGGAGCTGCAGGAGAGATGGGGAAGGGACTTTGGACAAGGGCTGAGAGTGACAGGATGAGGGACAATGGCTTTGAGCTGGGAAAGGGGAGAGTGAGAGTGGAGATGAAGAAGAAATTCCTGACAGTGAGGGTGGGGATAGACTGGCATAGGCTGCCCAGGGAGGTTGTGGATGTCCCCTCCCTGGAGGTGTTCAAGGCCAGGCTGGATGAGGTCTTGAGCAGCCTGTGCTGGTGGGAGGTATCCCTGCCCATGGCAGGGGTTGGCACTGGATGATCCTTAAGGTCTCTTCCAGCCCATTCCATGATTCCAGCAGGCAGGAGCTGGGTGAGGCAGTGCCTCAGCTGGACACACACACAAGGTGGCTGCAGCTGCATCCTCAGACCTGACTCTGCCTCTCCAATGCAAACCCAAAGGTCACTGCAGAGCAGGAGACTGATCTGTTGCTGAGCCCTTGCTGCAGCAGGCATCTCCTCCAAAGCTCCACCAGAGGAGTGGGAGCAGGCTCCAGTGCACCCACCATGGGTGGGCATTGGCAGTGTTCTCAGGGGGACACGGAGGAGCTCAGTGCCAACAGCTGCTCTGAGCTGCCTACGTCAGAGCCATGCTCCCTGAAGCCATGGTTGATGTTTGGCCATGAGCTCCTGGTCACCTACAGCCAAAGCCATCTGCTAAGGTGGCTTTTTGCCCATGTGTGGATTGGTCTGCCTCTGTGACTGGAACACAGGTGCCAGGTGATAATGGGTTGTGACTGCCAGCCTGCAGAGCACACAGTGACAATGCTCCTGCCAGAAGCCCTCCTGGGTGACTCCAGCACTGCGTTCCAAACATTGGTGTCTAGATGGGCATTTGCCCATCTAGGCTGGCAATTATTGAAGGCCACTGTGTGTGCAGACAGCTCCCTGGCAGCCACAAGCCCCCCAAACCCATCAGAAGATAAACATCGCCCAGCTGAGCCTGGAAGAACCTAGCTTCTGTGGGCAGTCAGCAGCTCAGCAGACCCACAGACATGCACANGTCCTCTGACTCTGCCAGGCTGGGGCTGAGCCATAGCCCTCAGCACCACAGCTCTGCCTCTGGGAAACACCTCCAGGGGTGGGGATTCAGCACTTCCATGGGCAGCCTGTGCCAGACTGGCAGAACCCTTTCAGACAAGCAGGTTTCTTCTAATGTCCAACCTAACCCTACCCTGGCACCATCCCAGGCCATTTCCTCTCCTCCTCTCCCCTGGGAGCAGGCAGCAGAGCCCAAGCCCAGCTCCCTGCAGCCTCCTCTCAGGGAGCTGCAGAGAGCAATGAGCTCTGCCCTCAGCCTCCTCTGCTCCACACTGAGCACCCCCAGCTCCCTCAGCTACTCCTCCCCAGCCCTGTTCTCCAGACCCTGTCCCAGCTTTGTGCCATTCTCTGGACCTGCTCCAACCCCTCAATATCCTTCTGGCAGTGAGGGCCCCAAACCTGGAGCCATCACTCCAGGTGTGGCCTCCCCAGTGCCCAGCAGACACTAACCCCAGCTGGCAGCTGGGCTGTGCAGACTGGGAGTGCCCCAGCTCTGGACACTGGCTTGGCCATGCAGTGCCCTCTGAAGCTGTGCTGCCCACAGAGTGCACCTTCACAGACACGTGGGCACCCCATCCTGCCACCCTCTCTTCCCTGTGCTTTGGTAGCAGAAAGGGAGCAGGAGATCTGGAGTCCTGTGGCAGTTCTGCATCCTGCCAGCTCTCGGCAGCAGTCAGAGTGCTGCAGAGCTCCAGGATGTGCAGAGATTCACTGAAGCTGGAGTGTGCCTGCCCTCGCCTCTGCTGGCATCCCATCTGCAGGGCTGTGTCCAGCTCTGGGGCCCCAGCACAGCAAAGACATGGACCTGCTGGGGAGGGTCCAGAGGAGGCCACAGAGACGGTGGAGAACCTCTGCTATGGGGACAGACTGGGAGAGTTGGGTGTGTTCAGCCTGGAGACCTTAGAGCAGCCTTCCAGTACCTGAAGGAGCTGCAGGAGAGATGGGGAAGGGACTTTGGACAAGGGCTGAGAGTGACAGGATGAGGGACAATGGCTTTGAGCTGGGAAAGGGGAGAGTGAGAGTGGAGATGAAGAAGAAATTCCTGACAGTGAGGGTGGGGATAGACTGGCACAGGCTGCCCAGGGAGGTTGTGGATGTCCCCTCCCTGGAGGTGTTCAAGGCCAGGCTGGATGAGGTCTTGAGCAGCCTGTGCTGGTGGGAGGTATCCCTGCCCATGGCAGGGGTTGGCACTGGATGATCCTTAAGGTCTCTTCCAGCCCATTCCATGATTCCAGCAGGCAGGAGCTGGGTGAGGCAGTGCCTCAGCTGGACACACACACAAGGTGGCTGCAGCTGCATCCTCAGACCTGACTCTGCCTCTCCAATGCAAACCCAAAGGTCACTGCAGAGCAGGAGACTGATCTGTTGCTGAGCCCTTGCTGCAGCAGGCATCTCCTCCAAAGCTCCACCAGAGGAGTGGGAGCAGGCTCCAGTGCACCCACCATGGGTGGGCATTGGCAGTGTTCTCAGGGGGACACGGAGGAGCTCAGTGCCAACAGCTGCTCTGAGCTGCCTACGTCAGAGCCATGCTCCCTGAAGCCATGGTTGATGTTTGGCCATGAGCTCCTGGTCACCTACAGCCAAAGCCATCTGCTAAGGTGGCTTTTTGCCCATGTGTGGATTGGTCTGCCTCTGTGACTGGAACACAGGTGCCAGGTGATAATGGGTTGTGACTGCCAGCCTGCAGAGCACACAGTGACAATGCTCCTGCCAGAAGCCCTCCTGGGTGACTCCAGCACTGCGTTCCAAACATTGGTGTCTAGATGGGCATTTGCCCATCTAGGCTGGCAATTATTGAAGGCCACTGTGTGTGCAGACAGCTCCCTGGCAGCCACAAGCCCCCCAAACCCATCAGAAGATAAACATCGCCCAGCTGAGCCTGGAAGAACCTAGCTTCTGTGGGCAGTCAGCAGCTCAGCAGACCCACAGACATGCACAGGGCTGGAAGGGACCCTTCAAGCTCACCCAGTTCAACCTACTGCAGGCACAGGGACACCTCCAGCTGCAACTGCACAGGGACACAGCAGGTCTGACCTTGGATGTCTCCAGGACGGGGCCTAAACCACCTGGTTCAGGACACCTCCCACCAGCCCAGATTGCTCAAGGATGGGCAGCCTGTGCCAGTCTCTGCCCAGCCTCCCTCTGCAGAGCTTCCTCCTGCTGCCCAACCTAACACTGCCCTGCTCCACTTCCAAACCATTGCCCTCGGCCTGTCCCCACAGCCCCTTCTGCACAGTCCCTCCCCAGCCTGCCTGCAGCTCCCCTGCAGATATTGAAAGGCTCCCTGGAGCCTTCTCTCCAGGTTGAACAGCCTCAGCTCTGGCCCCACAGCTGGGCACAGCTGCAGTTGAGGTCTCCCCAAAGCAGAGGAGCAGGATCCCCTCTCTCCATCTCTGGCCACACTGCAGTGGATGCAGCTCAGGCAGCATTCATCTGCCCAGGGCCTGTCTGAAAAACAAACCTCAGCTGTGTGAGGAGCTTCTGGAGACAGAGACACAGCAAGCAGCAGCCACCTGAAGGCTGCAGGCAGTCTGAGCCTCAGCTTCGCAATGCCCGTGGGCAGAAGACAAGCAAACAGCAGCTGGAGACATGTCCTGGTGCCTGTGGGGGCAGCTGACAGCTGGGGGTTTCTCAGAGTGCCGCAGAGCAGCAAGCCTAGCGTGGCTGCCACCCTGCTCCTGCAGCATGCACCATTAGAGTTGCCTGGCACCATCAGTGTGGGGCACTGCACTCCACCAGCAGCAGGGCGGGGGGCACTCACTCACTCCTCAAGGGCTGAAGAGAGGCTCCCAGCCTCAGAGTGCAAACTGTGAGACTTGAGACTTCTGAACACTTCAGTCTCTACAGGAACAAAGCAAAACAAGCTTCACCTAACTGCACAATGGATCTAACAGAGCCATGGGGCTGGCTGGACTGGAAAAGCCCTCTGAGACCTTCCAGCTCAGCCACCAACCCAGCCCCACCATGGCCACTAAGCCATGGCCCCAGGTGCCATGGCCACACCTGTCTGCAACACCTTCAGGGATGGGGACTCCACCACCTCCCTGGGCAGCCTTTGCCAGTTCCTGACCACTCTGGCACCAAAGACATTTTTCATTCTCTCCAACCTAACCCTCCCCTGGCACCATTCCAGGCCATTTCTCCTCTTAGGGAGCTGCAGAGAGCAATGAAGTTATCTGTGCACTGCTGGAGCTGTCCCAGCAGCTGACAAAACTCCTTTCTCCTGGCAAGCCTCAGCACTGCTCAGGAAGGCAGTCACAGCGTGGGACTGAGGAGGGATTGCTGTTAGCATGGCAGAGGCACGCCACAGCACAGCCATGGCCTGCAGCACTGCAGTGCTTTTCCTTTGCTTACTGCAGCACCTGAAGAAGTGCACTCAGCTGAAGCCAGCCTGACCCACAGCCTCCTTCGGTCTACCTCCAAGGCTGGTGGAACACTCAGCCCCAGCAGGCACTGGCAGAGGCTGCCCAGGGAGGTGGTGGAGTCCCCATCCCTGAAGGTGTTGCAGACAGGTGTGGCCATGGCACCTGGGGCCATGGTTTAGTGGCTGTGGGGGGGTTGGGCTGGTGGCTGGGCTGAATGGTCTGAAGTGGCCTTTCCAACTCAGGCAAGTCTCTGGCTCTAGGCAGCAGCACCATGTCCTGCCTGTCAGGAAGATTTTTTTGGTTGGTGCTGCAGTAGAGGCTGAAGATGGGTAGGAAAATCAATGTCATTTGTCATGGAAATCAGAGAGAAGATGGGAGTGAAGTAAAAAGGAGGGCAAAGAGAGGCCTGGCTTCAGTGACTGCTCCCAGCAAAGAGCAGCCTGGAGAGGCACCCAACAGCAGCTGTCAAAGTGCCCTTCAGAGGCTCCATCAGGCTGTGCCGGTCCCACTGATCCCTGCCCACAGCACCAAAGCAATTCCAGAGCCCTAGGTTCAGATTTACAGTGGAAATGAACCATTTTCAGGCTTTTTCCCTGGAAAGCTGCAGCTCAGGCTGTAAGCTGAGTGCTGCAGAGGCACCCCTGGATTTCCTCCAGCCCCATCAAAAGGCTCCTGGGCAATCCAGAGCAGAAAGAGCTTTAGGAGTTGCTTGGACTCGATCTCCTCCTGCTCTGCTGGTGGGAACGCTGTGGCTGCTGCCCTCCTGGCATTGCAGCCATCTCCACTGCTTTGTGCTGGACAGCTCCAACCTGCTTGGCGAACTCGGCAAGCCAGGAGGAATCTGTATTGGCACAGAACCAGGGACTCTGAGATCCTGTCCATGGCTTAGGACTGAGACATCAAGGGGCTGTTTCTGGGGTACTGCCTCCACGTGGGGCTCCTCACACTGATTGTGGCTCAGCATGGTTGTAGTCAGACTGATAGAAAAAAAGGTGCTAACAAAACAACGTTCCTTTAAAGATGAAACAGCCTGAGCTGCTGAACCATGGAATCACAGGACAGGTTGGGTTGGGAGGCACCTTGGAGACCATTTAGTTCCAAACCCCTGCCGAGGGTGGGGACACCTCTAACTAGCCCAGGTTGCTCAAGGCCTTATGCAACCTGGCCTGCAACACCCCCAGGCAGGAGGCAGCCACAGCCTCCCTGGGCAGCCTGTGCCAGGCTCTCAGCACCCTCACACTGCACAACTTCTTCCTCAGCTCCACTCTCCCCCTGCTCTGCCTCAGCTCCAAACCATTCCCCCTCGGCCTGTCTCCAGATACCTGCAGCCTTCCTGCAGGCTCCCTTCAGGCACTGGCAGGCCTCTGAGGTCCCCCTGGAGCCTTCTCTTCTCCAGGCTGAACAACCCCAGAGGTGCTCCACTGGAAGACTTCGCAGGAGGTGGCAGTGATAGCTGTGTCCTGCTTGGTGTCTCACTGCGCAGGGCGAGCGACAGGAGGACAGCACAACTCTCTTCAATTTCCCTCTGAGCTCAGTGAAGGTGACACAGTTTCAAAGGAGGCAACCCAACAGCAGCCAGAGAGGAACCCCATGAGGACTTACAGGAACCAGGAATTTCTTGATCTCTTCCAGGGCGTGGCTCATCCTGGAGTAGGCCTCCCCGGGTGGAGCGAAGACCTCGATCAGCACATGCAGCTCGTCGCTCAGGTGGGCATATTTGGCTTCCCCACTCTTTCTCAGCTCCTCCTCCTAGGGAAAAAACTGGGCTTGGGCTCTGCTCACGACTGCAAACCTCCCAATTTGGCTCTGATTGGGCAATTAGAGAGAAGATGACAACAGGAGAGGGCACAGGCAAGGCTGCTGCACCCCTGGAGAAATGAAAGTCCAGCAGCAGCCACTTAGAGATGTGCAAATCAATCTGCAGTGTCTGAAGGACAGACCCAGACCATTGTCATCTCCAGCAGGTTTCCATCAGCACAGGGAGAACAGGCTAAAGACTCCAGAAGTGAGCACTAAGAGATGAAACCCATCATGGGAGAGCTGCACCCAGCTCTGAACCTCAGCTGCTCGCCAAATGCAGAGATCCATCAAACTGTTTGGGAGCAGCTCAATGAATGCTGCTGGTCACTGAAGTTCACAGAGTCACAGAGTGGACTGGCTTGGAAGGGACCCTGGAGCCCACCCAGTCCCTTGCCATGGGCAGGGACACCTCCCACCAGCACAGGTTGCTCCAGGTCTCATCCAGCCTGGCCTTGAACACCTCCTGGGAGGGGACAGCCACAGTCTCCCTGGGCAGCCTGTGCCAGTGTCTCAGCACCCTTGGTGCCAGGGATTTCTCTCTAATTTTCTCTCTCTCTGTCTCACAAGCATTGTTCCAGCCACTAGACTGTTCCAGTCTGGCCTTGAACACCTTCAGGGAGGGGACATCCACATGGGCAACCTGTGCCAGTGTCTCCCCACCCTCACAGGCAAGAATTTTGTCCTCATCTCCAGTCTCAGTCTCCCCTCCTCCAGCTCAAAGCTATTCCCCTCATCCTAGCACAAGTGGAATGAGTGCCTGGCTGCACATGTTAGAGTTGATAGATTCACTGAATTGTTTGGCTTGGAAAAGCCCTCCAAGAGCATCCAGCCCAACCAGCAACCCAACCCCACCATGGCCACTAAACCCTGTTACCAAGTGCCATGGCCACACCTGCCTGGAGCCCCTCCAGGGGTGGGAACTCCACCATCTCCCTGGGCAGCCTCTGCCGGTCCCTGACCACTCTTGCTCCAATGAGCCATGCAGGATGCAAGAGCATAACCTGAGTTGGTGCTGGCTGAGGGCACCTTGTCTTCTGCCTGCTGGTAGAAGGTGGTCAGTTGTGTGTGGTGGAAGGGAAGTCTCCATGCCAGCAGCTTTCTCAGCTGCCCAGGGACATCACTTGCCTCCAGTGCTCCCCCCATCACTCAAGCACTGCGCACAGCTTCCCCAGCAGGGAACGGCACCAGCCGAGTTCCTCACTCAGCTCCCAGATTTCTGTCCCACTGCAGATGGCCAATGGTGAAGATTTGCCCTGGTTGCTGTTGAGTGGGAGCAGCTCCAGCAGCTGAGCCATGGAGAAGAACAGCCTGGGAAGAGAGGTTTGTCCAGCAGAAGCTCCTCTCTCATCAGCCCCTCGTTTCTGGCACTCAGCTGGACAAAGTGCTGAGGTTTCTCCTGCAGGGTTTGCTGCATGCTGCAGCTCCCTGCCTGAGTCCCTCTGACCCAGGTGTGAGGCAGTCCAGTCATGTGGAGCACACTGCCAGAAGACAGCTGACATAGATGTGCTTGGCCAGAGCTGCAGAGAGCCCTGATGGCGGACGGCATCATATTCCCTGCACTTCATCATGGGGTGGCTTGGGTTGGGAGGCACCTTCAAGATCATCCAGTTCCAAGTCCCTCCCATGGGAAGGGACATCTCCCACTACCCCAAAAAGATATTCCAAACCCAGGAGATCACTGAGCCCTGATGGAGCTATTTCAAACCCAGGAGAACACTGAGCCCTGATGGAGCTATTCCAAATCCAATCATATCAAGCTCAGCTATCCAAACCCAACTCTCCACCCTTTCATGCTAGGGACTCCAGTGAGGACTCCAAAGAGCTGCTGCTGCCACTCTGCTTTTTTAATTATCTCCTTTAATTGCCTGCTCTGTGATTTCCCTCACTGCAGGACTGTCCCTGGTGTGGCAGCCCAGAATTCCTGCCAACAGGAACCCATTAGATGATATTAAAAGATATTCATCATGCTGCTCAAGGTGACACCAGGCATGGAGAGCTGAGTTACCAGCACTGCTGCAGAGAATCCAGGGCAGCTCCTCGCGTGTTTATCCCTCTGTAACACAGCAAGGATGTCATCATCAACCAAAGCTCAGGAAAACTGCTCTTTAGGGAGCCCCAAGTAGACCAATAAAATCAGGAGGAACATCATCACAAACCAAAGCTCAGGAAGATCAGAGCTGGTCCTTATGAAGTCACATGAACATAAACAAAATAAGGGAGAACACCAACATAAACCAAAGCTCCATGAGAGCAGAGGTGCTCTTTAGGAAGTCCTATGGAGATGACTAAAATCCAGAGGAACATCGTCATACCCCAAAGCTCAACCAGGTCTTTAGGATGCCCCACGTACATAGAGCCAGGAAGAACATCACCACAGAGCAGAGCTCAGCCCCGTGCAGATCAATAACATATTTGGGATCAGAAATTCCTGCTGCCAAAAGGTAAAGGTGGAACAAAGGATCAGTGAGAGGGGATCTGAAGCCCCCCAGCCTGCTGTAAGCCCTGGAGCTCCATCACTCAAGTCCCTTTTCTCTTTCTCTGTCTCACTCTCTCCCACCTCTAAGCCTTCTCGAGCTGGTTCTGTTCCAGAGGAGCTCCTGCCTGCTCCAAGCTCTCGGTGAGGCGACAGCAGAGTCCTGCCAAGGACTCAGCAGCTCAACAGCAGCAATCACCACGTGGTTCTGTGGCGAGGGAAACCTGAGGGACCCGAAATCAAGAAGACCTTGGCACAGATCTGGAGGTCAGACTCAGACTCTTGGCTGTCAATATGGCACCACTACAGACAGAGAGATGGCAGTGGAGACACTTGGCAGCTTCTTTTTGATGCACACCACGTGTGGCCACAGCTGGGCTGCTCTGCTGGGAGAGGCAGAAAAGCTCAGCAGAGTCCACAGTAGCTGCAAACTGTCCTCAGGTCAAGAGTTTCCTAAATCAGAGATCACAGAACAGGTTGGGTTGGGAGGTTCCTTTGGGATCATCCAGTCCAACCATTCTCTAACCCTGCCAGGGCTCAGGCTAAGCCATGGCCCTCAGCACCACTTGGAAACACCTCCAGGGCACATTGCTGCCCACCAGCACTCCCAGCTACTTCTCCACTGAGCTGCTTCCCAGCAGCTTTCCCTTCAGCTGTGCTGGTGCAGAGGGGCTTCCTCCCCAGGTGCAGGACCTGTCCCTGTTGAACCCCTGAGGCCCCACTTCTCCCAGCTGTCCAGCCTGCCCAAGCCACAAGCCCTCCAGGCTGCTCTTCCTCAGCAGAAGCAGACATCTGAGAGAACAAACCAGCTTTAATCTGGTTTCCCTTTAGGTGAAATGCAGCAATTGTGGAGGCCTCCAGCTCCACAGGAAGGTTTAACTAGCAGGAGAAAAGCTCTCCTGAAGCACTTGATGGAACAAAGCAGCCCTGCAGTCAGAGGATATTCTGAGCCCATTCCCTGGGCCATGAATGAGCAGAGAGAAAACCCAGGTGTGAGAGCTGAGGCACAACCAGAAGGCAGACACGGTACCTTGGCTTTGTCCCTCATGGATCCTTTCCCCAGGATGGACATTTTGGCACCTGTTTCTTCTTGTAACCTCTTCAAGGAGTTTCCTCTTGGTCCAAGCAATTTCCCAACAAAATTGAACTGGAAAGCAGAGAACAGAAGTGTCTTAGTGAGGGAGGCTGTGGGAAACCTGCAGAAGTCTTTATAAATGAGCAGTTCTGCTCTGCTCTGCTCAGACCCCACCTCAAACACTGTCTCCAGGTCAGTGTGCCCAGCAGGAGAACACAGAGCTGTGGAGTGAGGCCAGAGGAGGCCACAAAGATGTTCCCAGGGCTGGAGCAGCTCTGCTGTGAGCACAGGCTGAGGGAGCTGAGGAGGTGCAGCCTGCAGAGAGGAAGGCTCCAGGGGGACCTCAGAGCTGCTGCCAGTGCCTGAAGGGAGCCTGCAGGAAGGCTGCAGAGGGACTTGTGCTGAGGGGATCTAGAGACAGGCCAAGGGGCAATGGTTTGGAGCTGAGGCAGAGCAGAGTGAGACTGGAGCTGAGGAAGAAGTTGTTCAGTGCCAGGGTAGTGAGAGCCTGGCACAGGCTGCCCAGGGAGGCTGCATTATGCCTTGAGCAACCTGAGCTTGCAAGAGGTGTCGCTGCCCATGGCAGAGGGTTGAACGAGATGCTCTCTGAGGTCCCTTTCAACCCAGCCCATCCCAACTACCCATGATTGATCTGTTGTCCTGCTGCAGCACAAGCTCCAGTTCTCATCAGATCACAAACTCCATTTACCAGCAGCGAGGGTCTGGACTCCCCCAGGACATCCCCATGCCAGTGCTGCTCCCAGCATCAAGATTCAGGCCTCAGCCTGGATGTGGTGATGGACACAGATGCAGGGTTACAGCCAGAGGAGGATTTGTGTCCCTTCTGCAGCAGTCCAGCTCCATCCCTGCTACAGCTGAGCAGCTCCTGGTTTACAAACACGGCTTTAATGGGGCTTTACAAGCAGCAACAGGGAGAAGTGTTGGTGTCAGTGGCTGCTGCTGCCTGCCGCACAAATCAGTGCAGGGCAGCAGAGCCTCCATAAATAAAGCCTGGGACAGACAAATGTTTGCAGCTGGAAGATTAAGCAGCACAACGCTGGCACCAGGAATTAATTTTGTCTAGAAACACAGAACAGAACCAGCCTGGGCTGGGCAGATGGAAGGGGGTTGTTCTTCCTTGCTCTGCTCACCTCTGCTGTCAGCCCCTCGGTGGCAGACAAAGTGTCTGTCCGTGCTGAGGGCTCCTGATCACACAACAACTTCTCTCAGAGGGAGAAAAAAAAGTCCTTCCAAATTCAGTCCTGGGCTAGAGAACATTCACAGAATGGTGGGGGATGGAAGGGACCTCCAGAGATCACCCAGTCCAACCTCCCACTGCCAGAGCAGGGCACCCAGGGCAGGGCAACAGGAAGACCTCCATCTGGGACTTGAAAGTCTGCAGAGGAGACTCCAGAGCCTCCCTGGGCAGCCTGCTCCAGGGCTCTGCACCCACACACGCAAAAAGTTTCTCCTCAGTTTGGGCTGGAACCTCTGGACATTATCCACTCCTGAACAATGCCTTCCTGACTGAGACCTGTCTGCAGACCAGATTTCTTCTGCTCCTCTTCTATGGCTTGTGAAGGTTGAGTAGCTGTAGAAGAGCTGATCACACAGACTCCTCTTTGTCCTTAAGGCTTTGTCCTTCTTAAACACATTATCACAGAGCTTCTGCCACTGATGCTGATGGACTCAGCCTTGTAGCTAAGCCATGGCCTTCAGCACCACAGTTCTGCCTCTGGGAAACACCTCAAGGCATAAGGATTCCACCACCTCCCTGGGCAGCCTGTGCCAGGCTGGCAGAATCCTTTCAGGCAAGAAGCTTCTTCTAATGGCCAACCTAACCCTGTCCTGGTGCAACCTGAGGCTGTTTCCTCTCATTCTATCCCTTGCCACTAATGAGAAGTGCCCAAGCCCAGCTCCCTGCAGCCTCCTCTCAGGGAGCTGCAGAGAGCAATGAGCTCTGCCCTCAGCCTCCTCTGCTCCACACTGAGCACCCCCAGCTCCCTCAGCTGCTCCTCCCCAGCCCTGTGCTCCAGACCCTTCCCCAGCTTTGTGCCCTTCTCTGGACCTGCTCCAGCCCCTCAGTGTCCTTCTGGCAGTGAGGGCCCAGAACTGCACCCAGCACTCAAGCTGTGCCCTCCCCAGTGCCCAGCCCAGGGGCACAATCCCTGCCCTGCTCCTCCTGCCCACACCAGTGCTGATCCAGGCCAGGCTGCTGGTGCCCTTCTTGGCCAGCTGGGCACCCCCTGGCTCATCTCCAGCTGCTGTCACCCAGCACCCCCAGGGCCTTCTCTGCTGGGCACTGTCCAGCCACTCTGACCCCAGCCTGGGAGGGCTTGAAGGATCCTTTCCAACCCACCTTGCTCTGTGATCTCCTCCACAGGTAAACCAAAATGCTGCCCCTTGCCCCTGCTCTGCAGAACCAGAGGAGAGGGCTGCTCCTTCCTGCAGAGCCTGTGGCTCTCATTTCCTCATTATGCCCTGAATTGTGACCCAGTGCCTGGCCACTGGAGAAAAAGGGCATCAAAATTCAATGTTCAGTGGGAAAATCCAGCTTGTGGAGAGCTGTGTGACAGGCAAACTTCTGGTTTGCCTCAGTGGGACTACCTCAGGAAAGAATTCCATCTGAGCAGCAAAGTTGGAAAGACTGCTCTGAGAAATGAACTTTCCTAATCACTCCTTTTTCAGCCTGGAGAAGTGCTGGGAGTTCAGATTTGGGGCGAGCTTGCAGAGGATGCTGCAGCAGTTCTGTGCCTGGTAGCAGGCATCTGAACCTGGCAGAAGTCCATGAAGCAGATGGTCAGCAGCTCCAACCAAACCCCTGCCAGATACCAGTCTGCTCTGAAAGAGCAAAGCCCCTCCCCTCCTTGGGGTTTTTGGCAGCATTCTGCCCCAATCTGGTAATGAGTTGTGGTGCTGGAGTGGAGCAGTGGCAGTAAGCCTTGAAAGTCCAATAAATGGTCAGACTGCAAAGGGTCTGAATTCAAACTTCCTCAGCTCAGGACAATCTCAGCAGCTCCAGCGGTGCAGTTTCTGTCACCTGCCACCCAGCCACACCTTCTGTGTCCTGTGCTTTCTTTGGAGCCCTGGGCTCAGGTGGCCAAAGAGCAGCCAGAGTCAGAGATTGCTTTGGGTTGGAAGGGACCCTCCAAGCTCAGCTTGTCCAACCCCTCTGCAGGCAGCAGGGACACCTCCAGCTGCAGCAGGCTGCTCAGTTGAACACCTCCAGGAAGGAGGCATTCACAGCCTCCCTGGGCAACCTGTGCCACTGTCTCCACACCCTCACTGGCAAGAACTTCTTCCTTATCTCCAGTCTCAGTCTGCCCTGAGCTGTTAACACAGCATCATCAGTCTGAGGCCATAGACCCACAGACTCATTTTTATTGGGACAGCCCTTCAGGATTACCCAGTCCAACCCGTCTCTAACTCTGCCAGGCTGGGGCTAAGCCATGGCCCTCAGCGCCACAGCTCTGCCTCAGGGAAACCCCTCCGGGGTGGGCATTCAGCACCTCCCTGGGCAGCCTCTGCCAGGATGGCAGAACCTTTTCAGGCAAGAAGCTTCTTCGGACATCTAACCTAAACCTGCCACTTGAGGCCACAACTGATGCTAGCCCATGTCTCTAAAGAGTGGGGATGCTCTCTGGGGGCTGCCTGTTAACAGAATGCTGAAGAGGAGCCCTACTCTTGAAGGGGGCAGTGCATGCTGAGCTCACAGTGGCCTGGCCCCAGGGTCTGAGCTGAGGACAAGAGGGCTCTTGTGCCAGAACCCTCCTGCCCTTTCACCGCCCTGCTGGGCGAGTCTGAAGTGCTCACCTTGGCTGCCTAGAAACAGGCAAAGGGAACAAGAAGGAACTGCTAAAACTGTGAGTTCAGCTCAGCTGAAGGACGTGGTCCACAGTGGTGTTCTGACCATTCAGGATGCAGAAGGCACCACCAAGCACCCCAGTGAAGAGGTCTGCACAGGTATGGAGAGAGACTGAGCCTACAGCACTGAAAAGCACAACCAGCCTGTGGCTAATTGGGCTCCTTCCTCCCGCAGGCAGCAGCTCCCTGATCAGAGCAATAAACACCATCTGCTGCTCCTGGCTAGCTGGCAGCCACTCACCAGTGCTTCCACAACCAGAGGAGTTTGGGATGCAGAAGAAAGAGCTGAAGGAATCTTCCAAGCTGCTGCAGGAAAAGGTCTGAAATGGTGCTGGGGGTAGGGGGTGAGACTGGACACGAGGAAGAATTTCTTTGCTGCAAGAGTGGTCAGAGAAAAAAAAAGGAAAGGACTGGGACATGCTGCCTTGGGTGCCAGCCTTGAGGCTGCAGGGCACAAGCAGAGGGAAACAGTGTCAGCAAACACTGCTCTGTCATGTTCTTGGACAGCCTACACGAGGTGACACTGCCCCACATCCCAGCTGCCCTAGCAGTGCTTGGAGAGGACCCCAGAGCTCATCCCCTCCACCCTCCCCACCATGCCCAGGGACTCACCCAGCCTGGCCTTGAGCACCCCCAGGCAGAAGGCAGCCACAGCCTCCCTGTGCCAGGCTCTCACCACCCTCACACTGCACAACTTCTTCCTCAGCTCCAGTCTCACTCTGCTCTGCCTCAGCTCCAAACCATTGCCTCTTGGCCTGTCTCAGACCTCCTCAGCACAAGTCCCTCTGCAGCCTTCCTGCAGGATCCCTCCAGGCACTGGCAGCAGCTCTGAGGTCCCCCTGGAGCCTTCTCCTCTGCAGGTTGCACCCCCCCAGCTCCCTCAGCCTGTTTGTGGCCCCCTCTGGACTCTCTCTAACAGCTCCAAGAGACCTTCATTGCTGGCTCTGACAGGAGTTGCCTCCTGTGGGCCTCCCAAGAAGTCTGCCCAGACTCCAGACACACCAGAGGCAGCAATTTTCACCCCCTGCCAAGGAACAAAAATGGAAATACTGCACAGAACTTCCGAAGGCCATAGGGAGGTCATCTGCAGCTTTGGAGAAGGGGAAGCATGGGAGCAGAGCTGCAATCCCAAGCTGGCACTGGCCCAGAGAGGTCATGGATGTCCCCTCCCTGGAGGTGCTCAAGGCGAGGCTGGATGAGGCCTTGAGCAGCCTGGGCTGGTGGGAAGTGTCCCTGCCCTGGCAGGGGCTGGCACTGGATGAGCTTTGAGGTCCCTTCCAACCATTCTGTGAATCTGTGAATGAAATAATGCTGTTGGGAGCATGAACTGAGACCCCCTTGGAACTGAGGGCAGCTCTGGGACTCAAATGCCAGAACTGAGACCCACTTGGAACTGAGGGCAGCTCTAGGACTCAAATGCCAGAATCAGGATAAAGCTCTTTAGAAATCTGAATTCCAAGGAGGACAACCAAAGTGGTATCAGCAATCAGTCTGAAGGGAGAGGTCAACTAACCCAATCCATCCAAGCAAGCAGGGGGAGAAGGCTGAGGAACAGCCTGGAGAGAGCCTGCACACACTGACATCAAGTCCTCTGCAGCAGGAGGGAGCCAGGCAGAGCCAGCTTCTGGGGCCAGCCCTGCTGAGCCTGGGGAAGGAGGAGGGCAGCAGGTTGAGGCCAGACACAAGCTGCTGCTGCTGCTGCTGCTCTCCGTCGGCGGCCTCCCAGGAGGAGGCAGCGGCAGGGGCATGTGTGGCCAGGAGGGCAGACAAAGCTCTGGGGACTTCCAAGCAGGTGACTGGGGATGAGAATAGGCAAACGGATGAGCAGGGAAAATCCACTGAGAGGTGATGCCAGAGAGGGCTTTCTGAAAGGATATCAGTCCCAGCAGGCTGCCAGTGGTCTCCACAGAGCAGACCCTGAGGAGAAAGCTGAGTCCTTATAGGAGCATTAGGGCTGGAAAAGACCTGCAGGATGATCAGGACCAACCTGCTCACGACCACCAGGATGTGTCCAGAGGGCCACAGCTGCCCATTTGGTGAACACCTCCAGGAATGGTGACTGCACCCTGAGGCAGGGGATGCTCCACAGACATTCATGTGGCAATAGCCTTTGGCAAAGGCTCTTGATGGAACCATGCAGAGGCAGACCAGGACCCTGCTGCAGCAGCAGGGCCACTTACAGAAGGTCACACAGGAACACAGCCAGGTGGGTGTGGAATGTCTGCTGCCCAGAGAGCTCTTGGACTCTCCTGCTCTACAGACCTGGTTGTGTTGCTGTGTGCTCTGCTCTGGCAGGAGGTTGGACTGGATGGTCCCCAGAGGCCTCTTCTGATCCCAAGGTTCTATGATTCTAGTTTCTTGTGTTGCCTCAGACTGCGACGTCCCAGCTGAGCCGAAGCAATGGTGGTGCTTCCTGATCTCTTCAGGAATGATCAAAGGATAGTGGCATGGTCTGGCTTGGAAAATCCCTCTAAGACCATCCAGTCTAACCACCAACCCCACACCACCATGGCCACTAAACCATGGACCCAAGCATGACACACCCTTCTGGAACACCTCTGGGCATAGAGGCTCCACCACCTCCCTGGGCAGCCTCTGCCAGGGCCTGCCCATCAGACTCAGCTCCCATCCAATCCCAAATGCAGACATCTGTTGGCTTTGCAATGAGGAAAATGAATTAAAGTCCCTCAGTTTGCCTTCTGCCTTTGAAAAGCACCCAATTTATGTGCAGTAGGAGAGGGCAGGAGTGGAAATGTGCAGCCACGAAGGCTTAGCTGCACAGTCTCCATAATAACTGGATACTTTCTCCAAAATAAATATTTAATTGATCCAGAATAAATATTTAATCTCCCCAAAATAAATATTTAATATTTCTTTTATCTTGACAGGATTTCCAGGCAGCTGCATGGCCTGGATGTGAGGCAGCTGGCAAACTGCTTAATAATTATTGTGGGGAGCACTGAAGAGCTGATGATTATCACCATAAAAGCAAGAAAATTGGTTTATAGCAAATTGTAAGATGAGCAATGAGTGAAAAATGACTCAGAGCTGTTCACAGCCCAGGGTTTATGGCAAGGCTGAAGAAAATATGACAAAAACATGATTTCAGTGCCACGGTTCCTCTCCATTTGCACAATTTGAGGCTTTCTGGAGAAAAATCTCTGCCATTAAAGGGAATTAATGGAAGACTGAACCTGCCCAGCTGCTCCTGCTTGCCATGGGATGTCAATTGCTGGGATGTCAATTGCTCAATGTCAGCTTTCAGGGTTGATCAATACCTTGGATCTTATACTAAAAGGGATTTTTACATCAAGATGTATGCAAAGAAATGTTTAATTAGCCCATCCAAAGCTGTAATCCCAGAATGGCTCAGCNCCAAGGGGCACAATCCTCTCTCTTGCCCTTTGCCCATACTCCTCTGGCTGCAGCCAGCACACAGATGCCTTAGGGCTGCTCAGCACCCAACACCCCGGAGGCTTCTTCTTCATAGCTACTTCTCAGCTCACTCTGCACCCAGTCTGCATTTGTGCCTCATTTGGTTGTCAGCAGAGCCCCCACTGAGCAGAGAGCCAGAACTGAGAGCAGTGTCTGAAAACAAAGGCTGCAAATCACCCCCGAAGCACAAAAACTTTTTTTCGTTGCTGTAGAGATCTTCCCAGGCTCTACAGAATGGTTCCTGGGAGCTTCGGTACCTGAAGGGGCTGCAGGAGAGCTGGGGAGGGACTTTGGACAAGGGCTGAGAGGGACAATGGCTTTGAGCTGGGAGAGAGGAGACAGAGTGGAGATGAGGAAAAAATTCCTGACAGTGAGGGTGGGGAGAGACTGGCACAGGCTGCCCAGGGAGGCTGTGGATGTCCTCTCCCTGGAGGTGTTCAGGGCCAGGATGGATGAGGCCTTGAGCAAGCTGTGCTGGTGGGAGGTATCCCTGCCCATGGCAGGGGTTGGCACTGGATGATCTCTAAGGTCTCTTCCAGCTCAGCCCATTCCATGATCTCTAATTCCAGAAGATCTAATCCATGCCTGTAGGCCCTGCCCCGTGTTGCTCCTTGATACAAGCAATGCGCAAATAGTTTTAACACAAACTCTTCCTCAGCAGCTTCATTAGGAACCTGTAAAAGCAGCACCTCTGCTGTTTCTTCCCTGGCAGCCGGCTGGACAGATGTCCCTGGGGTACCTGAAGGCTTCCCACCAGGCAGCAGCAAGCTGGCAGGATGAGGGATGTGTTGGTGGGCAGGGAATTTCCATCCCTCAGCTCATGCCATCACCACAGCTCACACAGCTCTAATGACTCCTCTGAAGGAGGTGAGGAAGCTGCACCCAAAGGGACTAATCTCAACCTCTGCTGTGCTTCAGTGACCCAGATGGGACTGGAAGTGGCAGAAGTGCTTCTGCTGCCATCAGGACACATGGGCATGGCTGGGGGCTCCTTTAGTTCCTCTCGATTGCAACATGCTCTGCGAGGGAACCCTGGCGAGGAGCCAGAGCAGGCAGGGTCTGAAGGACAGGGAAGGGAGCTCCAGCAGAGCACAGCTCTCTGGGTTGGAGAAGCCCTCCCAGAGCACCCAGCCCAGCCAGCAGTTCAGCCTCACCAAGGCCACCAAGCCATGGCCCCAGGTGCCATGGCCACACCTTTCTGGAACACCTCCAGGCATGGGGACTCCACTACCTCCCAGGGTACCCTATGTTATTAGCACTCATTTTCTTCTGTCTGCAGAGGCATTTTGAGGTGGCAGCTCTGTAACACATCAAGCACACAAGTGAAGAAGTCACCAATCACTTAAAACCAGTCCTGGATTGATATCCAGGATTGCTCCAACCCAAGTGCAGGACCTTGCCCTTGGCCTTATTGACCCTCACGAGGTTCTCCTTATCTCACCTCTCCAACCTTTCCAGGTCCCCCTGGATTCCAACTCCTTTCTTCAGCTGGAATAAAAGAAGATACCAAAAGAAGAGAACTGCTTTTGGAGCTCTGCTCTGCTCAGGGCTTACCACAGGATTTCACCTTTCAGCATTACCAGCAGATACAGAAGGGACTTGGTTATTGATTAGTAGCAGAGGTGTAGCTTGAATATTGAAATATTTCTGCTGGCATATTAGAAATGAAACTAATGATCAGGAGGGGAAATGGAGATTAATAAGAAATTTGCTCTGAAGTAGAAGTTAAATTGCATACAACTCAAGGAGGTTTTTTCTTCTATCTTGAGCAGCTTCATTAGAGCTTGGCCTTTCAGCACTGAAGCATTTTTATCCAAGCACCTTTTCAAGAGATTTTTCAGAGCCTTAAGCACTTGATGCAAATTTCCTGTGATCCTTTTCTTGGCAGCAGTGGCTGCAGAGGGCAGAGCTTTAGCAGGAGCAGCACTCACTGTTACCTTCCAGATTCAAACAGAGGACAGAACCAAAGGGGTCGTGTCCCTGCGCCTCCTGCTGCGGCGTGGAGCAGAGACTGTGCCCTGTGATTTTGTTTGGATATGAAATGAAAATGATTAAAAACAAGGTTTGAATCCCTGCCCCTAATTCATAAAATAGTGACATTTCAGTTAAAAGATGCAGGTTCAAGATCCTTGAGGCGTTGAGCAACCTGGGCTGAGGGGACGTGTCCCTGCCCAAGGCAGGGGGTTGGAACTGGATGATCTTTAGGGTTCCTTCCAACCCAGCCCATTCCATGAATCAGTGAGGGAACATTCCTTATTTAAAGAACTATCCCCCAGCACCAGCCTCCATGCACTAATTATCTCAATTAACAGTCCTCTGCCCTCACTTGTCCAGGCTTCTCTGTGAACAACTCAGCTGGAGAACAGAAGCAGCACAACCTCTAGGTTTAGTTTGCTGTCAGCCTAAGTTCTCATATCCTTACAAGTAGGAATCATAGAATGGAAGGAAGCAGTTCCATGGAGAAGGATCTTGGGGCCTGGTGGGCAGCAAGTCCTGCATGGGCCAGCAATGTGCCCTTGTGGCCAGGAGGGCCAAGTGCATCCTGGGGGGCATCAGGAAAAGTGTGGCCAGCAGGGCTAGGAAGGTTCTGCTGCCTCTGCTCTGCCCTGCTGGGACCACAGCTGCAATCCTGTGCCCAGTGCTGGGCTTCCCACTTCAGCAGAGACAAAGACCTGCTGGGGAGAGCCCAACACAGCCTCCAGAACAGCTAGAACACTTACTGGAAGAAACCCAAAAGCTGCATCCACTCCACACCATTTCTGAAAGGCCCCAGGGCACAACTCCTACCAGAGAGCTGACCCCAGCAGACTGCCACAACATTTCAGGGGTCTGCGGTCCAACTTGGCATCAAGCAAGCATCAGGCTCTGCATCCAATACCTTTGGGTATTGTTTGACAGGGATCAGGACCCTCTCCGACAGCTTGATGTTTTTGTTACTGATAACATCCAGGTACTTCTTCTCTTCATCTTCCTTCTTGCCTTCGGAACCTTGAAACTTCTCTATTTCTGAAAAAACAACCAAAAACCAAACGGTGAGAGGGAGGGCAGCGAGGACAGAACAGGAGGTTTGCTGTCACGCTGCTCTGCTGCTGCAGCAGTTGCTGCTCCTCTGCCAGGTGCTGCTGTCTCTGCAACAGGAGCTGCAGCTACTGCTCCTGCTCCTTGCCTGAGGGGCACGGTAGGGCCTGCTCCTCACCTGGCCACTCCCCAGGGGAACCTGGAGCCATCTGATGGCTGTGGGAGCAGACAAGGCCTGGGGTTCTGTCAGCCTGCTAAAGAGAGCATCACTGCCACGGCTTGGCTCAGACTGCAGCGGGCTGCAAGAGACCCTCCCAGGACACCTTGCCCAAGCCTCCTGCAGTCAGCAGGATCACCTCCAGCCAGAGCAGGCTGCCCAGGGCAGCAGTGCCATGCTGCACTTAAGGTGTCCCAGGCCACACCGCAGCATGACTCTGGCAAGCAGACCTGCCCAGGTTGCTACGGGACCTGCCCCGGGCAGTGGGACCCGACCCTGTCCCCCAGGGCAGTGGGAATCAACTCCTGCCCCCCCGGGCAGTGGGAACCGACCCCTGCCTCTGTCACCAGCAGCACTGCAGGGGCCTGCCAGGCTGGCCCCAGAGGCAGGGGCCTCACGCCCCACACTCCTGGCAGCGCCAGCCCGAAGGCCGCCAGTACCCAGAGCCTCCCGGCAGGGCCCATGGCACTGGCCAGGACAGGCCCTCAGGCAGGAGCCAAAGCAGGCCCCGGGGCAGCTCCCCAAAGGCAGTACAGCAGGATAATGACCACGAGGCCCCGAAGGGACACCTCAAGGAGCATCAGACAGACCCAGGCGGCAGTGAGTCTGAACCCGCCCCAGGCAATGCCAAGCCATGAGGAGCCAGCCCCAGCTGAGGCCCGGCAGCCCTGGGCACCAGACGCAGCAGGGTGCCCGAGTGTCCCTCAGGCCAGGCTGAGCCGTGGGGAGCCAGGGCCAGAGCGGGCACCTGCACAGAACTTCAGGATCATCCAGTGCCAACCCCTGCTAGGGGCAGGGGCACCTCCACCAGCACAGGCTGCTCAAGGTCTCATCCAGCCTGGCCTTGGACACCTCCAGGGAGGGGACATCCACAGCCTTCCTGGGCAGCCTGTGCCAGTGTCTCCCCACCCTCACTGTCAAGAATTTCTTCCTCATCTGCAGGCTCCATCTCCCCTCTTGCAGCTTCAATTCAGGCTTCCTCCAGAAGTGGCTTTGGAGCCTCTCGTGCCTGTCTGGGGAGCCAGCCTGCTCCAGCTGTGATGCCAGCTGGGTCCTGGGAGCTGAACTCTGTGCAGTTCTCCCTTGCGAGCAGCTCAGACAGCACCACGCAGGCACTACAGGAAGCTGCTGAGAGCTCCTTTGGGTATTTCTGGTTTTCTCTCACAGAACCACAGAACTATTTGGGTTGGAAAAGCCTTCTAAGACCATCCAATCCAACACATCAATCCAGCCAGCCCCATCATGGCTACTGAACCCTGGCCCCAGGTGCCATGGGCACACCTGTCTGCAACACCTCCAGCCATGGGGACTCCACCACCTCCCTGGGCAGCCTCTGGTAGTCCCTGAACACTCTGGCACCGAAGACATTTTTCCTTCTCTCCCACCTAACCCTGGCACCATCCCAGGCCATTTCCTCTCTCTCTCCTGAGAGCAGGCAGCAGAGCCCAAGCCCAGCTCCCTGCAGCCTCCTCTCAGGGAGCTGCAGAGAGCAATGAGCTCTGCCCTCAGCCTCCTCTGCTCCACACTGAGCACCCCCAGATCCCTCAGCTGCTCCTCCCCAGCCCTGTGCTCATCTGAGCACAAAAGCACTCCTAGAAAAGAGGAAGCAGAGAGTATGAAGATTTACAGGAGCACCAGCCAAGGCAGCGAACCTCAGCAGTGGTTCGTTCTGAGCACAGTTCTGCCTGTCCTTGACTCTCACACCCTGCTGTGCTGCTGTGCCCTGGAAGCAGAAGAAACGCAGCCCTTTGTCAAGAAGGGGTTTTCTGTACCCTCTGCTGTGTTTAAGTCCTGTCAGCCAGGCACTCGAGGAGATGCTGAAGAGCTCTCCTGGAGTAATCTGACAAGTAAACAACACTGCTGTGCTCCATGCTCTGTGGAGTGGAACAGAGCAGGGGGGAAAGATCAATCAGGGATTCAGCCAAGTCCCACAGCGAGATCATCACACAACTTAGGTCAGAAAAGACCTTTAAGAGCATCAGGTCCAAGCATTATCCCAGCACAGCCAAGCCCACCAGGTCCCATAGCACCACATCCACAGGACTTTCAAATCCTTGCAGGGATGCAGACTCCACTGCTGCCCTGGGCAGCCTATGCAGGCCTGAAGAACTCTTTCAAGGAAGAATCCTCAAAGTTCCTCATCACCTTGAGATGGAGCTTCCCGTGTTCAAGGTAGTGCCCATCCTGAGGTCAGACACATCAGGAGAGCACAGCCAAGGGCTCTGGAGCAATGGGAACCTGCAGTTGCAGCTATCCAGCCTGCCTTGCCTGGCTGGGCATCTCCCAGCTTGCCACCCACCCACAGAGTCCTGCTGCAGTCTTCTGTGGGCACTGGCATGGGGGTGACACTCTAGAAGGCACTGGCAGGAGGATGAGATAAAGGCAGGGGAATTTCACAAGATCATGGAATGCCAGGGGCATGGAAGGGACCTCCAAAGCTCACCCAGTCCAATCCCCCTGCAGAGCAGGATCTCCTATGCCAGATCACACAGGAACACATCCAGGCAGGGTTTGAATCTCTCCAGAGAGGGAGACTCCACAACCCCCCATGGCAGCCTGTGCTAGGGCTCTGTCACCCTCACAGGGAAAAAAAATCCTCCTTATGTTTCCATGGAACTTCCCATGCCTCAGCTTCCACCCAGTGCCCCTTATGCTGGCACTGGGGCACCCCCTGGCTCATCTCCAGCTGCTGTCACCCAGCACCCCCAGGGCCTTCTCTGCTGGGCACTTTCCAGCCACTCTGCCCCCAGTCTGGAGCCTTCCTGGGGTTGCTGTGCCCCAAGAGCAGGACCCAGCACTTGCCTTGTTGAACCTCATCCCACTGGCCTCAGCCCATGCATCCAGCCTGGTCAGGTCCCTCTGCAGATCCTTCCTCCCTTGCAGCAGATCAACACTTCCACCTGGGTTAGTCTCATCCGCAAACTGGCTGAGGGTGCCTGCCTGCCCTCACCCAGCCCATTGGTACCCACTGCACAGTGCTCAGCCGGTATGAAAAGTGGCACTAAATGCTCACCAGAAATATCTATCACACCCCCATTAAGGAATTAATCAGCAGGCAATCAGGACACATTAGCAGATGAGAAGAACTTAAAAATAGGAATGCAGTTGGCTTAAACCTCACCACAGAACAAGCAGCAACAGCCTGGACCTGCCAGCACTGGGACAGACAACAGCCAGTGGCTGAATTCTGGCCACTGTCCTTGCTCCACCTGCTCATGGTGTCTGAAAGGAGATCCTGTGGCCAAAGGTGTAAGCTCCCTGGACATCCTTCACTGAGGTCTGTCCTCTTCAGGGGCTTCAGGGGCTTTGAGAGCAGCCTCAGGCACTCTACAGATGACACTGAACTGACAGTTGGCTGACAGCATTGATCTGCTGGAAGGTAGGAAGGGTCTGCAGAGGGACCTGGCCAGGCTGAGGTGATCAGGTGAGGCCAACTGCATGAGAACCAAGAAAGCCAAGCGCTGGGTCCTGTACCTGGGTCACAGCAGCTCTCCACAGCTTCCTTCGAGGAGGCTGCAGGGAGGTGGGGGTTGGGCTGTTCTGCCTGGTCTCAGGGGATAGAACAATAGCAAATGGCCTCAAGTTGCACCAGGGGAGGTTTGGGTTGGATGTTAGAAGAAACTTCAGTGAAAGGGTTCTGCCAGCCTGGCACAGGCTGCCCAGGGAGGTGCTGAATCCCCACCCCTGGAGGCATTTCCCAAGGCAGAGCTGTGGTGCTGAGGGCCATGGCTCAGCCCCAGCCTAGCAGAGTCAGAGGATGGTTGGGCTGGAGGCTCCTAAGGGGCTTTTCCAGCCCAAATGATCCCCTGGCTCTATACAGAAAGCATGTCCCAGGATCAGGAGCAATGGTGCCACTCACTTCACACCTCCTGAAGTTCTGCAGGCAGAACAGCTCAGATCTGAGTTTCATCTCCAGGCCCACTGTTAATTATAAAGCCCAGCTACATCTCTGAACTCCAGCGAGGCTGCTCCTTGGCTACTTTGAGCTTGTTGAAAAGCTTCACACTGCTTTGTATTACATCTGTGACACCAAGTGGACACCTGCCCACGGGGCCAGAACACCAACCTCACTGCAAGCACTCTGGGCCTCTCCACAACCCTTCCAGACGTCTCTCTCTGGAATTTTCATCCTTTACAAACCTCATTGATCCCGAGGGAGCTGTCTGCAGTTCACAGGTTGCACTGGGTTGGAAGGGACTCCCCAAGCTCCTCCTGTCCAACCCCCTACAGGCACAGGGACACCTCCAGCTGCAGCTGCACAGGGACACAGCAGGTCTGACCTTGGATGTCTCCAGGGATGGCACAAACTGTGCCAGTCTCTGCCCAGCCTCCCTCTGCAGAGCTTCCTCCTGCTGCCCAACCTAACTCTGCTCTGCTCCACTTCCAAACCATTGCCCTCAGCCTGTCCCCACAGCCCCTTCTGCACAGCCCCTCCCCAGCCTGCCTGCAGCTCCCCTGCAGATATTGAACTGCAGCTCTGAGCTCTCCCTGCAGCCTTCTCCTCCCCAGACTGAGTAGCCCCAGCCCTGCAGCCTGTGCTCACAGCAGAGGTGCTCCAGCCCTCTCTGATCTCATCCAGCCTCACCAGTTCCACCACTCTATGACTCTCAGGAGCTGATACGTTGCCAGAGCAGCAGTTTTGGGTCCTACTCACACCAGTCTGAGCCTCCATTGAGCATGACCTTGCTCAGACATTGCCATCTGAGAAGGATCAGCACAATGTTGGTTTCCCCACCAATCTTGCACAGATTTGAAGCCCACCCAAAGCACTCTGCCATGGGGAGCAGCCTGATTTATCCCTTGCTAGCTCTGAAGTGCTCACAGAAAATGAAAGTGAAGCCTCAGGTTTTGATTGAATTGAGATATTCCAAGCCCACCTGGATGTGCTCCTATGTGACTTTGTCTAGGTGACCCTGCTCTGGCAGGAGGGCCAGACTCAGGGATCTCCAGAGGTCACTTCGGCCCCTGGCATTCTGCAACATCTGCACACCTCACTGGAGCATGGCTTCAGCCACTGGAACATGCTCCAGGGGTGTGGTAGAGTCCCAAGAACAAAGCTTTCAAGTCATGGTTGGACCTTTGAAGGTCCCTTCCAAGCCCAAGCATTCTGTGCCTCTCTGATTCTGTGGCTGGGGTACCTTGCAGAGGTTCCCTTTCCCACCCAAGGTTAGATCAGGTCAGCTCTCAGGGTCCCTTCCAGCCAGGGCTGCTCTATGAGTCTGTACCCTTCCTGGAAAACAAAGCTGCTTTTTCCACAGAACCACTTTGTGTCAAAGAGACCTTTAAGACCATCGAGTCCAACCTCCAGCCCAGCTGTTACCAATGATGCAAAATTAACAACTGTGCTGGTTTGAGGCTAATTGGAAGATTTTAATTAAAAAAAAATAGATGCTAGGCTGTGAAAAGCAAACAGTGGTGATGTCTGCTGCACTCATAGGCTTGCTGAGATGTGCGAGAACAAGGACACAAACATAGAAAAGATAGAGAGAGTCTCAGTCTCTCTAGCTGCTGGTTTTGTCTGCTGGCCTCTCTGCTGAGTAACCTAACTAACCACTCTGCTTCTAACCCTCCTGGCCCATCCTCCAAACTCACCTTGCATGTAAGGCAGAGGGGTGGGAAGAAAGTGGAAGGGTGGCTGGGAGCCCCTCCCGGGGACTCTGATTGCTGGGAGGGGAATTGCGTTTCTGTATTACCTCTAACTTGTATATGTCTGTAACTACTCCTGTCTACTGTGTCTATCTCTGCTTGTACATTGTGCTGAGCTGTAAATAGAGCTTCAGTCCTTAACGCCCAGCAGGCTGAGTCTAGTCTGGGGGATTTTCATAGCGTGGGGGGGCAGGGAACTCCCAAACCATCACGACAATGGATATTAATTTTGATACCCAGGCAAAGGCCGTTAATAGCTATGAAATTTTGTTAACATTAAACCTGTCCAGAAAGCTTATTCACAAGGCTGGAAACACAGGGCTTGGGTATGTGTGCACACAGGGAACAGAACTGGAACACTGTAAGGAATAACCAGTAGATGCAAACACTAGAGCTGGGGAGAAGCTCTTAGTTTCAGTTACACCTCTTGCCCATCAGGGGACTCGAGAGGCTCCTCTCTGCTGCTAGGGCAGAAACGCACAACAGAACCTAGTGAGAGAGTTTCTTGGAGAGAGGCTCTGAACATTTACTTACAAAACAGTGTCAGGCAGTACCCAAAGCTCTAAGGGAACTCTGTTGGTGTCTTGAGAGTCACTGCAGGCACAGCACAGCATAACCTGGCAGGGCTCAGAGGGCACAGCAAAACGAAGGCAAAGCCCAGAGCCCTGTGGCCAAAGCCTATCCATTCATTGCCCGAAATGGGATGGTCCTTGGACCACAGAGACTGGCCAGAATGGCACTCTGCCAATCCTGACCACATCAGGGGAAGGCAGGAGCTTGCCTTCCCTTACTTGGGAAACACAAGCCTGGCCAACTGTTCTGCCTGCGCTCTGCTTCCCCAGCAGAGGGAAGGGGACAATGGGACCATGCCTGGGCAAGCCAGGACATGGACCTTCACCACACCACCACCACTGAACCATGGCCCAAAGTGTCATGGCCACACACTTGATCACTTGTAGGGAGGGGGACTCCAGGCTGAAGATCGAACAAAGCTTTAGTGATGCAGTTTGTAAACCATAAAGCAGAGCCTGTAGTGATTCCAAACACCACCAGCTTTGAGAGGCTCTGGTTGTGGGCCCCTGGCTGGTCTCTTCAGCAGCTCAGGTGCAGGAGCCCATATTTATTGGTGCCATTGAGATAATTGCAGCTGATTTTCTTTGCTGGCTGTTAAGAACTTCCAGCAGCAATTTTATTATCTGAACTAAATGTATAAATGATGAGCAAAACGTGACTTGGCAGGCTGGCAGCTCCAGCACTGCCTGCAGCCCAGCAGGGATCACCACTCGTGATACATATTTTAAATCCAAGTCCAGAGATTTAAGGCTGATCTCCTCCTGTCAGGGGAGGACTCCAGCAGCAAGTGGCACAGAGCCTGCCAAAGCCAAAAGGAAGATTCTGACTGTGAAAGCTCCTACACCAAACAGGCACACAGCTGGCTAAAAGGTGCACACCAGAGACTGGTGTGGCTGCAGCAGCTGTGCTGTGACAGCCTTGGTGAAGCTGCTGCTCCAGATGAACATCTAAGCCTTGCTCTACGTTCAGGCAGAGCTCCAGTGCCACACTCACAGAGTTCAGCAGCACTGACCTCACTGACAGCCAGAAATTTAAATAGAAACATAAATGGTTGGGCTGGAAGGGACCTTCAGGATCATCTAGTGCCAACCCCTGCCATGGGCAGGGACATCTCCCACCAACACAGGCTGCTCAAGGCCTCATCCGGCCTGGCCTGGAACACCTCCAGGGAGGGGCATCCACAGCCTCCCTGGGCAGCCTGTGCCAGGCTCTCCCCACCCTCACTGTCAGGAGTTTCTTCCTCATCTCCACTCTCACTCTCCCCTCTCCCAGCTCAAAGCCATTGCTCTCATCCTGTCACTCCCAGCCCTTGTCCAAAGTCCCTCCCCAGCTCTCCTGCAGCCCCTTCGGGTGCCAGAAGGCTGCTCTGAGGTCTCCCTGGAGCCAGTCCCAACTCTCCCAGCTTGTCCCCACAGAATCATAAAACCATTGCAGCTGGAAAGACCTCTGAGCTCATTGAGTTCAGCTGCTGGAGGAGGGCAGAGCCCACAGTTGGCACCCAGAAGGCGCAGTCAGTGACGTGGGGCACTCCCCAGCCCTGCAGCTCCCCTCATGGGCCTGGCAGGACCAGCTGCAGCCAGCTGGTGCCACGGTTCTGGGTGCAGCCGACACCCACCCATTCCTCTTGGTCTGGGTCCTCGGTGCCACCCCTCAGAGGCAGGAGAGCTGCACCTGCTCTGCACCCCTGCAGGAGCAGGCACCACTCAGCGCCCTGCTGCAGGGAGCTCACTGCAGTGCAGAGCTTAGAGAGCTTTGACCTTCTCCATGCTGCTGACCTACAGGGCACTGTGATTTTTGTCCTCGGGGGTGAAGGTGTTAAAGAGCATCGGTCCCAGGCTGAGCCCCGGGGACGGGCCACCAACTGGAGTTCACTCCATTCACCACCACTCCCTGGGCCTGGCCCTCAGCCAGTTCTTTACCCAGCATGAGCCTGCCCAAGCCATGAGCAGCCAGAAGGACACTGTGGGAAACTTCCAAGCACTTTAGCTGAAGCAACAGCAGCCACCAGAGATAATGCAGTCACATTTGTGAGGTTGGACCATGCCTCTCCAATGCCTCTGCCCAGATCTGAAGCAGCCTTGTGTCAGCTCCCCTGGGTTGTTTGCAGAAGGGCGGCAATCCTGCACTGCCAGGGTGCTGGGAAGGGAGCTGGGCAGCAGCTCACCTTTGGGCACAGGAGAGAGATCTTAAACATGCAGTACTGCATCAGCAGGACCCAGGCTTCCTAGCACTGCTCTGCTTGTAGAACTGCCCAGGAGAGCTGGGAGAGAGTCACAGAACCCTTTGGGCTGCAACAGGCTCTTAAGGTCCAACCATTCTCTATACTGAGGCTGGGGCTAAGCCATGGCCTTCAGCACCACGGCTCTGCCTCATTGAAAGGCCTCCGGGCATGGGGATTCAGCCACCTCCCAGGGCAGCCTGTGCCAGGCTTGGAGAACCCTTTCAGGCAAGAAGCTTCTTCTAAACCTGCCCTGGTGCAACCGGAGGCCATTTCCTGTCCCTATCACTTGTTACTAGGGAAAAGTGGTCCAGTGAGAGGTGTCCCTGCCCATGGCAGATGGTTGGAACTGGATCATCTTGAATGTCCTTTCCAACCCAAACAGTTCTGTGAATCTACAAAAGGAGACCAATACCCACCTAGCTTCAGCATCCCTTCAGGGAGCTGCCAGCAGTGTCCCCTCAGGGGATGCTCATTTAGGAATGAACCCAAATAGGCACCAAAGGCTCTGTTTGCCCTTGCAGCTGTCAGAGGTTCTCTCTTCATAGGCTGGCAGTATTGTTAAGATAAGTTTAGCTTTGGATTCCTGCCAGCTTAAATCCTGAGACACTCCGGCCCTGCACGACTCCCAGCTCCAGGCATATGAGATCATTTAATCATGATTAGGTAGCTCCCCAAAATTATTTTTGTAAAGGTCTCCAATAAAGGCTGCTGTAAAATGGTTGGTTTTCTTCCAAACTAACTCCTAGTGAGGGCAGGATCATTTCCTTGTCAGTGCTGTCAATGCCTCCAAACCAACCCTCCCTGCCCAGTTCCTGCACCTCAGGCTATAAACATGGGAACGAGGAGAGATGAGGAAGTTGGAGACTCCAGAGGTCATGAGCTTCTAAGGGCATCTCCACTGCTCAGCATGCAGATGAGGCACTGAGCTCCAGAGGGCCTCTTCACAGCCAGATCAGACAGCTCCTGCTGGAACAGTCTCAGCAGCAGGGAGCCTCACAGGTTAGCAAACAACTTCGGCTTCCCTCCCTGCCTCCAGAGGAGGAGACGGAGAGTCAGCTGCTGTCTGGGCTGGCAGCTTCTGGGGCAGACACAGTGACATTGGAGTTTGTCATGGCTGGAATTAGAACCATAGAGTTCTTTGGGATGCAAAAGCCCTCCAAGGCCACCCAGCCCAGTTAGCGACCCAACCCCACCATGGCCACTAAACCCTGGCCCCAGGTTTCTGGAACACCTGCAAGGATGGGGACTCCACCACCGCCCTGGGCAGCCTCTGCTGGCGCCTGGAAGGAGACCAAGTAAGAAAGTTTACTGCAGGAATTCCCAGAGGAAACAAAAAGCACCATCCCTAAGGATTCCTGGGCAGTGGTGCTGAGAAGCAGCCAAACCTGCACGTCTTGTCATGGAATCAGATCAAAACCTGGATTCCCTTTGCTGTCACTGACCATACTGCACAAGCTGGAGCTGAGTCACGGAATGACAGGGGTGGGAAGGGGCCTCCGGAGGTCAAGCCCAACACCCTTGCCAAAGCAGGATGACCTAGGGCAGGCTGCCCAGGCTGTCCAGAGAGTCCTGAAAGCCTTCACAGCTGCTCTGCGCAGCCTGCTTCAGCCCTCCAGCACCCTCAACGCCAAACAACTTCGTCCTCATGTTGGGTTCCAGCCTGGACTTTCTTCCTGTCCTCCTATTTTAGCATAGTTCAGGACCAGCACAATCAGCACCGAGCCCGAGCCTGGAGCTGCCGCGGGCGGGACTGAGGCTGCCATTTGTCACAGGAGCTTTTCAGAGACTCGCAGAACGGTTTGGTCTGCAAAGCCTTTTCAGGACATCCAGTCCAACCATCCTGTACCCCCCCAAGCCTGGTGCTGAACCACGGCCCTCAGCACCACACTTTCAGACAGAGTTAGGCTTCATGTGGCTTTTTCTTGGCTACCCAACAGCATTTTCCAGCTCTCATGAGCACCTGCTTCCATCTGTCCCTGTGAATGCAATCAAACTGAAGTGCGAGCTTCCAGAAGCCCTCATTAAAAGCGCCGCATTTTCAGCTTTCATCAGTTCCTCAGAGCTGAAGGAACTCAACACCTTTGATTTAATTCTTCGCTTAACTTCCTTCTCTGCTTCCTTTTCTGTGCTGCTGCTGCTTTCTCCACTTCTCTTGCATGGTTCTCTTGCACCTCTCCTTTTCCCACTTTCCCTGCATCTTCTGGTCATTTCCCCCCACTCTGAGAATCACAGAATCACTGTGGTTAGAAGAGACCTCTTCAAGCCCAACCCTCAGCACAAGACCACAATGGCCACTAGACCATGTCCCTCTCTCCATCCCACCCTGTCCTTAGCAAGAGGCAGCATTATCTCAGCTTTCTGGAAGTGGGAAAACCACTCAACCATGTCCAGAGAAGGCACAAAGCTGGGGAAGGGTCTGGAGCACAGGGCTGGGGAGGAGCAGCTGAGGGAGCTGGGGGTGCTCAGTGTGGAGCAGAGGTGGCGGAGGGCAGAGCTCATTGCTCTCTGCAGCTCCCTGGGAGGAGGCTGCAGGGAGCTGGGCTTGGGCTCCTTTCCTTAGTATGAAGTGACAGGCCAAGAGGAAATGACCTAAAGCGGCATCAGGGGAGGTTTAGGCTGGACATAAGAACCTCCTTGCCTGAAAGGGTTCTGCCAGCCTGGCACAGGCTGCCCCCTTCCTTGGAGGTCCTGCAGAGCTGCGGTGCTGCGGGACAGGCTTTAGCCCCAGCCTGGCAGAGCTAGAGAGCGGTTGGGGTGGATGTTCTTAGAGCACTTCTCCAAACAAACCCATTCTGTGGTTTCATTCTACAATTGTTTTCCCAACAGCTGCTTTGGTCCCCGGAGTTCAAAGCCCTTTAGAAATCAAAGGGGTCTGAGGTTTCCATCTTTCACTGGAACCTTTGCCAGAAGCAGCAGATGCTGGAGGGCCTGACGGACGCTTCAGGAGGGGCAGATAAATTCCAAGGCAGCAGGGAGCTGCACTGTGCCTGCTGGCTTTGGAGGAGAAAGAGCAATGCCCACTGCCAGCAGAGCACTGGCAGTTCTCAAGGTGGCTTTTGGTTCTCTCACACACAGCCATAGATGTCCAAACCTCCTCTTTATCACCATATTTAAATGTGGAGCATCTCCAAACCCACCTTTTAGAATCAGTGAGGCTGGAAAAGCCCTCAAAGATCATCAGATCAAGCCTAACCAGCACCTCCAGCACCACTACTCCACAAACCCACGTGCCACATCTCGTCTCTCGAGCACCTCCAGGGAACATTTAGCATTATTGAGGTCCACTTCATACTTTTTTCCCCCCCAATATCAAACTAAAAAATTGCATTTTAACAGCAAAACTTGAAATCCAGCAAGAGGATTAAGATATTCCAGGAGGGTTTTGGGGGGTGGAGGTTTTTAATCTCCTGAAAGACTTAAGATTTTTTTCTTTTTAAAAATTATTTCCCCTCCTTTTTAGGATAAGGAAACAGAATCCTGCTGTCAATGAGCACAGCTAATTAAAACATGACAGGGTTTCCATGGGGGCTGCACTCTCTGGGATTATTTTTGCTGCACATTTAGAAAGACTAATTCTGGATTAAAAGTCGTTAGAATCAGAGACATTTCTTCTGAGCCTCTTTTCACCTAGGGACCCTCAAAGATCAGGGTGAAACTCTGCAACAGCCTCCATCTTAGAGGGAAGACCTGAAAGGTGTCCATAGCACAGGGAGGAGAACCAGCAGCCCCAGGTCCTTTTCTGCTGGGCTGGAAAATTGCCCTTCCCAGGATCTGCTTCAGCCCCTCAGCGTCCTTCTGGCAGTGAGGGCCCAGAACTGCACTCATCACTCAAGCTGTGCCCTCCCCAGTGCCCAGCCCAGGGGCACAATCCCTGCCCTGCTCCTCCTGCCCACACCAGTGCTGATCCAGCCCAGGCTGCTGGTGCCCTTCTTGGCTAGCTGGGCACCCCCTGGCTCATCTCCAGCTGCTGTCACCCAGCACCCCCAGGGCCTTCTCTGCTGGGCACTTTCCAGCCACTCTGCCCCCAGCCTGGAGCCTTCCTGGGGTTGCTGTGCCCCAAGAGCAGGACCCAGCACTTGGCCTTGTTGAACCTCATCCCACTGGCCTCAGCCCATGCATCCAGCCTGGTCAGGTCTCTCTGCAGACCTTTCCTACCCTTCAGCAGATCACCACTGCCAACCAGTTTAGTGTCATCTGCAATGTGAGCGAGGGTGCCCAGATGCCCTCACCCAGATCATTGATGAAGATGTTCAAGAGAACTGGCCCTAAATTGGGCCCCAGGGAACACCACTGGTGACCAGCCACCAACTGAAGTCAACTTCCTTGCCCACCATTCTCTGGGCCCAGCCATCAGCCATGCCTAGCACATGACTGCTGTGGAGAAGCCATGAAGTCCCCTGAGCCCCTCAGGAACCTGCAGACCCATCGCCCCTTTGCTGCTGAGCAGCAGCCAAACAGCAGCTCTGCCAATCCAGTTTGTAACCCACCCATGCTGCCCAGATACAGGCTGTAGCCATCTGTGTGCTTCCCAAGTCAGGCCTTCCAGTCTCCCACGGACAGCAAAGCAAACAAGGATTAATGCAAACTGTTGTGGCAACACAGATTTCCCCTCTGCTGATGGAAACACTGTGGCAGACAGACCCAAGCAGCAAGCAAGCGACTGCTGGCAGGTGGATATTAATGTAGGAACCTTCCACATCCATCTCATTTCCATCCACAGCCTTGCCGAGGCAGCCTCAGCTCAGCCATCTGCGACAGCACTGTCATGAGCAGCTTTCAGCACAAAGACCTGGCACAAATTACCCAGTACCAGAGGTGAGACTTGAGCAGGGCACAGGTTTGGCCAAGAGCCTCCCACACCTTGGGCTGAAGCTGCGATTGTCATGGTGGACACTGCTAAGATAGTGTCCTGTGCTTGGGTCCCAAGGGCCCCAGGGAGGCTCAATCACACCACCCAGCTTGGTGCCACCTGCACACTTGCTGAGGGTGCCCCAGTCTCTGTATCGGTGATGAAGGCACTGACCACCAGTGGTCCCAATGCAGACCCCTGAGGGACACCACTGGTTAACCATCTCCATCTGGACATTAAGCACTACCCTCTGGATGTGATCATCCAACCAATTCCTTGTCACTGCACAGTCCACCTGGCATCCCAAACATTTCCTTTTCTGTTACACCCAGCAGCAACCATCTGATTAATTCTTGCTACCTCCAGCAGCTCCACTCCTACCTTGATAAAAGTGCTTTTACAGGCAGTGTGTCAGCTCCAAGCTGCAGCTCTAGAAAGCCTGCCAGATGGTGTTTTGGAGGCCAGTGCCAGCTAGCTGGTGTGAACCTGGCATCCACATTCCCTGCAAGCAACCCTCTCTCATCTTCCAATGCCCCCCCAAGATCCACCCCAGGCCGACTCCCCTCCAAGACCCAACACAACCCATCTGCACTGAGAAGACACAAGGAAGGTGCTCACTTGTTCCACCTTACAGCTGCCTGAA
Organism: Ramphastos sulfuratus; assembly: GCA_013399055.1. Lineage (NCBI taxonomy): Eukaryota > Metazoa > Chordata > Aves > Piciformes > Ramphastidae > Ramphastos > Ramphastos sulfuratus. The sequence goes on along the minus strand of WBNM01001476.1, from coordinate 33,534 downwards.
GTGCCACTGCAGCTCCCAGCTGCCACCTACAAACACCTGTTCTGTTCTCTTTGTTTTCTAACCTCACTTCCGTTTTCTTCTGCATGCATTTTCCTTCTTCCCATCCATGCTCTTAGCAGACACTTCCCTCTCTGGGATAAAAATCAAACTGTAAGGATGTGACCCCCCCACAAAATCCAGAACAACAAGAATAAAAAGTATCATGGGGCAAGCTGTTACTGCAGCAGGGCAGTCATGCCAGGAGCAGGCTGTGTCCAGCAGTGCTCATCCTGGACTTTCAGTCTGCCAGACTGCAGCACAGCCTGGACTCGAGATCTCCACAATCAACCAAATGCACACTGATGGAAGAGGGCACCAAGACAGGAGGGCACTGCTGATCTTGTAGAGCTTCATTTGTGACGAGTTTCCTGCAGGCCTAGCACCACTTGGACATTATTCACCACCTCTGTGTTAATCTGGATTCGTGACTCAAGATTTGGACCCAACCAGATTGAATTCTTTGGATTCACAGATTACATGAGGTTGCAAGGGACCCTCCAAGCTTATCCTATCCAACCCCCTGCAGGCTGCCCAGGGACACACCAAGCCTGGTCTTGAATGTCTGCAGGGACAGAGCCTCCACCACCTCCCTGAGCAGCCTGTGCCAGTCTCTGCCCAGCCTCCCTCTGCAGAGCTTCCTCCTGCTGCCCAACCTAACTCTGCTCTGCTCCACTTCCAAACCATTGCCCTCAGCCTGTCCCCACAGCCCCTTCTGCACAGTCCCTCCCCAGCCTGCCTGCAGCTCCCCTGCAGATACTGAACTGCAGCTCTGAGCTCTCCCTGCAGCCTTCTGCTCTCCAGGCTGAGTAGCCCCAGCTCTGCAGCTTGTGCCCACAGCAGAGGTGCTCCAGTCCTCAGTCACCTTTGTAGCCTCCTCTGGGCCTCACCAAGTCTATCTCTTTTGTGTTAGGAACCCCACAGCTGGATACAGCACTCACCACCTCTGAACATGAGTTTATCTGGGCTTGTGACTCTGAAACCATAATCCTTTGAAGGGCCCAACTGCACTTTTATTTCTTTGCCTTGGTCTCATTTCAGGGCTGGATGGGTTGCCTGCAGTCATACATCCACAGCATGGGTTGGAAGGGACCTTCAAGACCATCTAGTGCCAAGTCCCTGCCACGGGCATGGACGCCTCCCACCAGCCCAGGTTGCTCAAGGCCTCATCCAGCCTGGCCTTGAGCACCTCCAGGGAGGGGACAGCCACAGACTCCCTGGGTATTGTCCTTGTCTTGGTGAGCTGCCTGAATCCTGTGCTGTTCTTTACTGCCCTGTGCTGTTAGGTTCCAGGGATCTTTGGAGCGCACACGACAGGAGCAGCAGGGTGCTACGGGAACCTGACGGACTATCCTTCTGCAGAAGTTGCCATGCTACACCACGAGGCATGCACCCAACAACTACATGGAGCAACTGTCAAGAGAGAGCCCAAACGATGAACTTTCTCCAGCAGCCCCAGTTCGACCCTCGCCAGGAGACCAGAGCCAACTGCAATGCACAGCAAGGTGCCACCAGCAGCATTTCCTGCACCAGCACACAAACGCCAAAGAAAAGCCATCATGCTCTGGATGGCACAATCACGAATTGATGACCCACATCCCACCCGTGCCTGCGTGGCGCAGGCAGCCGGGGCCGTGCCACGCCGATGGGTACAGCCCCGCCAGACAAACCCGGCGGCTCTGGCGCGATGAGGGGTCTGGAACGCAGAGCCAGCACCTTCCTTTGTGTGCGCGAACCGACACCGGGGCAGCCCATCGAGGAGCGGCGGAGCCGGCAGAGCTCCGGCGCGGGGGCTGACAGCAGGTGGCCTCAGCCCGGAATCGGGCGGGGGGCCGAGGGCGGCTGCGGGACGCACGAACCCCGCGCACAGCCGCTGCGTGTCCCCGAGAAGGGCTGCTCGGCTCCTCCTGCGAATCCCCGCGCTGGGGCAGGACTCCCGCGGCCGTTCCCCAGCCTTCGCCCGGAGACTACCCCCTGCAACCTCGGCAGCGCCCGGCCGAGGCTGACCCACCCCGGGGAGGGCTGAAGGAGCGGCGTCTGGGCTGAGGTACGCAAGGCGCGGAGGGCAGAGCCTTACCGTCGGCTAGGAGACGCATGGCGTGAACAAAGGAGGGGTCCAGGCTGTCCTTCTCCGCCAGCAGCTCGGGCAGGTACTTCTCCTGCTCCATCGCCCCACGGCCCGGCTCCGATCGGTGCTCCGGGGCGGGCGGCGATAGGTACCCGGCTGCTCTCGGTAATGGCGGTGCGCTCAGCGCTCGGTGCCCGGCTCCTCTCGGGGATCACGTTGTGCTCAGCGCTCGGTGCCCGGCTCCTCTCGGTGCTCCGGGACTGGGTCGCGCTCGGTGCCCGGCTCCTCTCGGTGCTCCGGGGCTGGGTCGCGCTCGGTGCCCGGCTCCTCTCGGTGCTCCGGGGGTGGGTCGCGCTCGGTGCCCGGCTCTTCTCGGTGCTCCGGGGATGAGCGGTGCTCGGTGCCCGGCTTCTCTCGGTGCTCCGGGGATGGACAGCGCTCGGTGCTCGGCTCCTACCCGGCCGCTCCCCCGGCCCCGCTGGGTGCCCGTCGCCGCCTGCAGCTGCCCCGCGGACGGGGGCTGCCCTGGGCGGGCCCGGGTCCGGGGGCACTCAACTGCGGTCCCCCCACACCCGGCACTGAGCGTCCCGGCCCCGTATCTGCCTTAAGGGGGGAGGCGGGGCCAGAGAGCTACGCCCCCGAGAGCCCATTGGTAGAGATGAGAGAATGGGCGGGCACGGTAGAGGAAGACTCGCAGCACCATTGGCTGGGGGCAGCAGTGGGAGGGGGCTGTCTGTTTGCGTCACTGGGGGGTGGTGTCTGTGTGTCTGTGCATGTATGTCGGGGTGCGTGTGCATGTGTGTGTGCATGTGTGTGTCTGTGCACGTATGTCGGGGTGTGCGTGGGTGTCTGCATGTGTGTGTGCATGGGTGTGTCTGTGCATGCATGTCAGGGTGTGCATGTATGTTGATAGGTGTGTGTCTTAGTGCATCCCTGTGTGCTGGTACACGTGCTTGTGATTATTTGTGTGTCTGCACACGTGTGTGTCTGTGGGTGTTGGCGCATGTGTCTGCGTGTGCGTGTGTCTGTGCGTATTTGTGCCACATATCTTTGCATCAGTGTGCACCTGTGCAGCCCTGAGTGTGTGTCTCCATGTGTGGGTGGCAGTGTGTACAAGTGCCACACATGTGCACACCCACCTGTGCTCTCTCATGTGCAGGTGTGTGCCTGTGCCGGCGCGGCACACGTGGCTCTGCGTGGCTGTGCCCGTGCCTGTGTGCATGGGAGTGGCTCGCTGTTGCACATGTAGGTGTGGGTGCCCGAGTGGAGAGTGTGGGTGTCTCATGTAGGTGTGCTTGTCCCCGAGGCCGTGCATGTGTCTGTGCTCTATGCCCACGCGTGTGTCACCCCGTGTCTCTGCTAGGCTGAGGTGCACGTCTGTGCATGGCAGAGGGTGTACTGGGGATGAGCGTGCCCCGGCTTACCCTGCCTGTGCATGTCCTTGTTCCTGCGTGCGTGTGCCCTCGTGTGTGTCCGTGTGCCCCTGCGCACGCATGCCTGAGGTCACGATGCGTGTTCGTGTCTGTGTGTCCGTGTGTGCCCAGACTCACCCTGCCCGTGTGCGCCAGCGTGTCCGTGTGTGCGCGTCCGTGTGTCTGTGCCCGGGTGTCCGTCCGTGTATCTGTGCCCGCGTGTCCCCGTGTCCGGCTGTGTCCGTCGCCACCAGTGCTCGCTGTGGTCGCGGCCCCGCCGCTCCGCCAGGCGCTCTCCGTGGTGCTGAAGCCGCGGGCGGGGCGGAGGCTCTGCTGCAGGAGGTGTGGAGTAGAAGGAAGATGTCTCCAGTGCTGCCAGTGGCTCACGGGTGGGGACAAGCTTTGCACAGAACCATTACTCTTGAGAAGCCCTCTAAGATCTCCAGCCCAGCCCCCTAACCCACCATGACCACTGAACCCTGGCCCCAAGTGCCATGGGCACACTTTCTGCAACACCTCCAGACATGGGGACTCCACCACCTCCCTAGGCAGCCTCTGACAGTCCCTGACCACTCTGGCACCAAAGACATTTTTCCTCCTCTCCAATCTAACCCTGCCCTGGCACTGTCCCAGGCCATTTCCTCTCCTCCTCTCTCCTGAGAGCAGGCAGCAGAGCCCAAGCCCAGGCCTCCTCTCAGGGAGCTGCAGAGAGCAATGAGCTCTACCCTCAGCCTCCTCTGCTCCACACTGAACACCCCCAGCTCCCTCAGCTGCCCCTCCCCAGCCCTGTGCTCCAGACCCTTCCCCAGCTTTGTGCCTTTCTCTGGACCTGATCCAGCCCCTCAATGTCTTTCTGGCAGTGAGGGCCCCAAAACTGAAGCCAATATTGGAGGTGCAGCCTCACCAGTGCCCAGTCCAGGTACTTGGATTTTTGTTTTACGTAGTCAGAGGATGAAGGTATGAAGAGAGGTGAAAATGAAGACATAAGCTTTGTTGGAGCAGAATTTTGGAGATGTTCCACAGACATTGCAACAAAATGTGGTCTGTAATGTGTTCAGCATCCTAAGGTGCTTGCAGGCAGCTTTTATGCAATTCCCACTCAGCATGCAGGTGTTTGAAGGACTAGAGGTGCCCACAGGACGATGGAGAGCCTGTCCATGGCCAAGGCCCTGGTTTTTTTATTGCACAGAGGCAATAAAAGGCCCGATAATGAACTTCCCTGCTGAGAAGGAGTCGGCGCAGGAGAACAGTGAGATTTCAGCAGGCTTGTGAAATGCTTTAGAAGCAGAGAGCAGTGACAGCAGGACTGGAAGGTTTAACTGGAAACACTTTGCCACAAACAGGGCATGGGGTAAAGGGAAGGCAGACATCCTCCTTGAGAAAGAGAAAGAGAAAGAGAAAGGGGAAGGGGAAGGGGAAGGGGAAGGGGAAGGGGAGAAAAAAGAAAATAAAAATAAAAGGAGAAAAGATAAAAGAAAATGGAAAAGAGAAAAGGGAGGGACAGAAGGGGAAAGAGCAGAGTGAGTGGTTGCCCCCAGCCCAGTCTGTGCCATCAGCAGCTCTCCTGCTCTGTTGGCAGCAGAGCTCTGCACTGTTTGCTCCAGAGCTCACCTGGGCCCTCAGATCACAACTGTGCCTCTGCCAGGCAGAGCAGCTCTTGCTGCTGCCCCTCAGCTCACAAAGAGAGAGGCTGCTGCTGGTTGCCCTGGGTTTCCTGGGCCAGGCTCCCAGCCAGCCCGCACAGCTGACCCCAGGAGTATCCCAGACCAACCACAACGTGGGGCATTTGAGAAGAGAGGAGCTTCCTGCCTGGGCTCCTCCTCACCTTGCCCTGCTTCCTGCTCCTGAGGCCTGCCTGGATGCTGTGAGTGCCACCCTTGGCTGGATGAGTGTCACTTTCTGTCCCTTGTGTTGGCAGTGGAGTGAATTCGACTGCTTCATTCTATCCATTTTCATCCCACCCTGTGGCTCTGCTCCTGATCTGCTTCTCCTTCCTTCCTTCCTTCTCTTGATGCCCCTTTCTCCTCTCCTCCCTTCTCCTGATGCCTCCTTCTCTGCCAGGGAGGGTCATCAGGCAATAGAGCAGCTGCTGGGCTTTAGCCCCAGCTGTGGGCTGAATGTTGACCCGAGTGTGTTCTCCTAAAGCACCTTTGAGCCACCTCCAAGCTGCCCTCCCTCAGAAGCAGCCCTGGCCTGGTAGCTTTCAGAACACACCACCTGGCCATGTCTGTGGGAAATGAATTGGGAAATGAGTCCATGTCTCTGGACTCTGAGGAGGACAGCATTGCTTCAGTCACCTTAATTGTGCTTAACCCACTTAGATCATGGGCAGCTCTCATTCCAACAGCTTTAAGTTTATTTAACAGTGGGAAGTGCCACATCTATCATTTTTTCCTGCTCAGAGGAGCAGAAAGCAGATTTGCTTCACACCTTTGTACAGCAAAGGAGAGACGAGCTCCCTGAAAGTTCCTTTTCCAGAAGTTCTGAAGTTAAAATTACTTCCAGTGATGCCGAAACTGCAAAGCCATAGAGAGGCTACTCTGAGTTTTCCCTGATAGCTCATTAAAAAGAGAGAAAAAAGTGTTAAAATCTGTCAGCCAGGAAACCCAGACCTCTACTGACATCAGACATGGCTTCATTGCTAGCTGAGGATCAATTTTATTTTGTGGAGAACTACTAAAACCCAAAGAGACATCGAACAACTTTTTTCCTTGGCAGTGTCAAGCCAAATGAAAGTTTATCTGTGCTTTAGCACTGCATCTGATACTGAAGAGGATCCCAGCAGGCCAGGCTAGAGCTTCACTGAAGATAGAACAGGTAGTGGTGGATATCAGCAACAACTTCTTTCCTGAAAGAGTGCTCAGCTTTTGCTTCCCCTGTCTTCAGAGCTACCTGGTAAAATGTGTGTGGAGCTGGCGCTGGCAAAAATACACAATCATGGAATGCTTGGGTTGGGAAAGGCCTCCAAGAGCATCCAGTCCAACAGCAACCCAACCCCACCATGGCCACTGAACCATGGCCCCAAGTGCCATGGCCACAGCTTTCTGAAGCAGCTCCAGGGATGGGGACTCCACCACCTCCCTGGGCAGGCTGTGCCAGTCCCTGACCACTGAACATCACAGGAAAAGGGAATCTCACCCATCTTCAGCATGCAAAAAGCAGATGTCCGAAGTCACTCCTGTCACCACAGACATCCTTTGCAGTCAGGAGGCTGAAGTAGGCTCTTAGAATCGTGAGGTCAGGCTGGATGAGGCTTTCAGCAGTGTGGTCTAGTGGGAGGTGTCCCTGCCTGCTGCCAGAGGGTTGGAACTGGATGATCTTTCAGGTCCCTTCCAGCCCAAACCATTCTATGAATCTATGAATGAAATTGTGTCAGTTGGAAAAGACCTCCGAGATTGAGTCCAGCCACCAAGCTAACGCCACCATGGCCCCAGAGTGCCGTCTCCACAGGTTCCCTGAGCACCCAGCAGCAGCCTTTTCTTCTGGCAGTCTGTCTGTGTGACCTGCAGGTGCCTGCCTGTGCTTGAGACGAGTCATCCAAGCAAAATCTGCTTTCTCTCCACTGGTTCAGGAGTCAGTAACTGGATGAGACACAAACATCTGTCCTGTGCGTAACAACATCAGTGCAGATGGGCTCCGACAGATTTCAGAGTGTAGGACAAGAGGGGCCAGAGGAGTTTGTCGTCTTACAGCAGCTGCTGGAACAGGAAAGCAACCCTGCAAAAGGGGCCTGTGATGTTCATGCAGAAATGTGTTCTGCTTCAGGCGTACAGGGCTGGGAAGGGAACGCAGCTGCAGCTGGCGCCATGTGCTGTACTACAGGAGGAGACGCACGGCCGCGGGCGGTCCGAGATGGGCACAGAGCTGCTGCTGCGGGCAGGGAGCCAGGACAGAATCATGGCGGGGAGCAGAGGCCACAAAACACATATAAGGAGATCAAACATAGATTGATTAAGGCTGGAGACTATCTCCAAGAGCATCCAGTCCAACATCAACCCACCATGGCCACTAAACCATGGCCCCAGGGGCCATGGTCACACCTGGCCGGAACCCTTCCAGGGATGGGGACTCCACCCCCTCCCTGGGCAGCCTCCGCCAGTCCCTGACCACTCCTGCACCAAAGAAATGGCCATGGTTTAGTGGCTTGGGTTGGTGGCTGGACTGGATGGTCTTGGAGGGCTTCTCCTACCTTGATGATTCTACGATTGTATAAATATAGGAGTGGAAGTCACTACTGACCAGGACCTTGGGAGAGAGAAGCTTTGGAGGTTTAAAGGAGCCTAAATCTCTGATTTTTTTTTTTTTTTCAGTAAACAACTATTTTTCATTAAACTACTATTTCAGTGGGAACCTGAAGCCTGGGGAGCAGTTGTTTGATGTAGGTTCAAATGCAGTGTGGTCAGGCTCGAGGCTCTCAGAGGTCTTTTCCAATTGAAACTATTCTGTGATCAGCAAACCCACTGAATGCAAATCATTGGTGGGACACTGGAGCAGGCTGCCCTGGGATGCCCTCTCTGTGGAGGTGTTCCAGGCCAAACTGGATAAGGCAACCTGGTCTGCACTGGCAGGGAGGTTCAAACTAGATCCTCTTGAAGGTTGTTTCCAGCCCAACCCGATCTATGAATCTCCAAATTCAAGCAGCAGTTTGGTTTTTGGAGAGGCCCTCAGCATCTAGTTGTACCCTTACTAGGTCTCAGAGATGTGCTAAAGAAATGGAGGTCAGGAACCTGAAGGAGAAGCCATGGCTGCTGCATGGGGGTGCTGCAGGGGGTGCCCAGCTCCAGTTACAAAGTGCTGAGGATGGAAATGGGCAAAGCTCAGCAAACACTGTTGAAACTTCTGGCAATGATTTGCTGCTCGTGCCACAGCAAATGGGTTTTCTCTGTTCCAGGAGCTCTGCCCTATCAGCCTCCACCACTGCCAAGCCCATGGAGCCAGCAGAGGCTGAGTCATTCTCTTGCTGAGCAGATCATTAAGGGCAGCCTCAGCTTACAAGGATTTTATTTGGCAAAATTGCAGAGCCCTTGGTACTCCCCGATTAGAGGAATTTTGGGGCAGAGTGGAAACTGTGCCAGGGGAGGTTCAGGTTGGGATGAGGAAAAATGTCTTTGCTATAGAGTGGTCAGGGACTGTCAGAGGCTGCCCAGGGAGGTGGTGGAGTCCCCATGCCTGGAGGGGTTCCAGAAAGGTGTGGCCATGGCACCTGGGACCAGGGTTTAGTGGCCATGGTGGGGTTGGGTTGATGTTGGACTGGATGCTCTTGGAGATCTCTTCCAACCACAGTAATTGTGTGAATCTGTGATCTAGATGTGGTTTCTGAGTGGAGATTGTGGAGCAGGAGTGAGGACAGCTCTGTCCTGCTGCTTACGTTGTGACCATTCTTTACGATTCATTGTTTTAACATAACTGCCAATGTGGAGGGAGGATTGGCTGGAATAAAAATCTAAAGGAGTCATCTCAGAGCCCTGTTTCATAGAACCATAGAATTATTTGGGCTGGAAAAGCCCTTTGAGACCTTCCAGTCCAACCATCAACCCAACCCCACCCCACCCTGGCCACTAAACCATGGCCCCAAGTGCCACGGCCACAGGTGTCTGGAACACCTCCAGGCATGGGGACTCCACCCCCTCCCTGGGCAGCCTTCTGTGCTGCTTGGAAAATGCCCTCAGGACACTGGACAATCCCACACTAAACTCCAAGCCAGCACTGTGAGAAAGCAGAAGCTGACCTCACAAGTTTGGGCAAGAGAGAGTCAGACTGCACTGGCAGGGAAGGCAAGCTTGAGAGGTCATCTTGTCCAGGAGCCCTGCAGTGAGGAGGCACAGCCCCAGCCAGATCAGGTTGCTCAAAGGCACATCAAGCTGGAGCTCAGCTGTCTCTGGGAATGGGCCATCTACCTCCTCACCCCCTGGATCTGTGATCCAGCTGCCATCAAAGGTGTGAATCCCTTCAGAGTGGTGAGAAGCAGCAGGAAAGGCCTCCTGAAGAGACTCAGCTCCCTAAACCCAATCGACAGTAGATGACAGCTTAAGAAGATCACTGCAGGGCCTCACCAATGTCTCCAAAATCCAGCTCGAATTCCTGGCAAACAGAAGTGAGCTCCCTTTGTGGTTTACTTTCATTCAGTTGCATCCAACTATGAAAGGGCCATCAAACAAAGCACTAATTAGCAGTCACTTTATGAGTCTCCATAGCAGTCCCTCAGCTGCCAGGGGCTGTTTGGTGGTGTCACAAATTCAGCAAATCCTGTTTGTGCTTTGGGGCAGGAGCAGAGTCACAGATGCACAGAATGGTTTAGGTTGGCAGGGACACCTCCCACCAGCCCAAGCTGCTCATCCAACTTGGCCCTAAATACCTCCACAGCCTCCCTGGGCAACCTGTGCCAGTGTCTCCCCACCCTCACTGTCAATTCCTTCCTCCTCTCCAGTCTCAGTCTCACCTCCTCCAGCTCAAAGCCATTGTCCCTCGCCCTGGCACACCCTTGCCAGAAGTCCTTCCCCAGCTCTCCTGGGGTTTGAGTACTGGAAGGCCAAACAAGAGAGGCTCTTCCCAGCAGAGAAACACCTCGGGGTGCTGGTTCACAGCATGCTGGAGACAGCCAGCGTGTGGCCAAGAAGAGCAGCAGCATCCTCAGCTGGGTCAGGAACAGTAGGGGGAAAGCTCTGGTGCCAGGAAAATACCAGTGGCTGATGCCAGGAAATTATCTTCAAGTCTGACTGGGCACCAAGCCACAGAAGATGCTGTTCTCCTCTTGGGGGTTCCATTAGAGCTCTTTGGCCGGCACTGTACCAAAGCCACAGATCATCAAAGCATGGAACCCTGCTCCTCCTGCAGTCTCCTTCACATCCACTGCACTGGATCATAGAATCACCAGTGGCAAGGGTTGGAAGGGACCTGCAGGTCATCCAGTCCAACCCCCCTGCCAGAGCAGGAGCACCCAGGGCGGGGCACCCAGAAGGGTTTTGAAAACCTCCAGAGAAGGAGATTCCACAATCTCTCTGAGCAGCCTGCTCCAGGCCTCCAGCACCCTCACACATCCTTAAGTTCAAGTGAAGCCTCCTGGGTTCCAGTTTGTGCCCCTTGCCCCTTTCCTGCCCCTGGGCACCACTGACAGGAGCCCAGCTCCAGCCTCTTGTCCCCCACTCTTTACCTCTTGCTGGGCACTGATCAGGTTCCCCCTGGGGCTGCTCCGCTCTAGGCTCTCAGCCCCAGGCTCTCAGCCTTTGCTCCTCAGAGCTGCCCCAGGCCCCTCAGCATCTCGGTGGCCTCCACTGGGCTCTCTCCAGCAGTTCTCTGTCCCTCCTGAACTGGGGAGCCCAGCACTGGGCACTGCACTCCAGGTGTGACCTCAGCAGGGCAGAGTAAAAGGGAGAAGAACCTCCCTGCTGTGGTGTCCCAGGGCTCCCAGCCCCAGGTGAGCTCACAGCTGTAGGATTTATCCTTTAAAGTTCTTATGGGTTCCTTGCTGGGGTCCTGTGCTCCCCAGAGGTGGCTTCTGCTGAGATGTAGACCAAGGATTTGCAGCAGTGACATGCAGGTGGAGCTGCAAGAGCAGGGAAGGTGCCCTCCTTTGGCTGGGCTGGCAGGGGTTGATCACTCACCACTTCATACCCTCAGACTCCTCTCTGCTTGCAGAGCCCGCTGATGTCAGCACTGCTTCACAGAACTATGGGGTTGTTTGGGCTGGAAAAGCCCTCCAAGAGCACCCAGTCCCAACAGCAACCCAGCCCCACTATGGCCACTGAACCCTGTCCCCAGGTGCGATGGCCATACTTGTCTGGAACCCCTCCAGGGATGGGGGCTCCACCACCTCCCTGAGCAACCTCTGCCAGTCCCTGACCACAGCAGTTACCTGATAGAAAATGTCACAGAGCCACAGAGTGCCAGGGGTTGGAAGGAACCCTGCAGTTCACCCAGTCCAACCCCCTGCCAAGGCAGGAGCACCTGGAGCAGGTCACCCAGGAACATGTCCAGGTAGGTCTGGAAAGTTTCCAGAGCAGGAGTGCCCCCTCCTTCCCCTGGAAACACCGAGCCCCGGAGGATCCGGGTTGAGCTTGGGGTCTGTGTCTGAAAGCAAGGCAATGAAAGCAGCTGGAGCACCGTGACAGAGCTGCCACGCTGGCAGCTGGGCCCTGCGGGACTACAACCCCGGGGCGTGCAGCAGCCTGGCAGCCTCCCCGCAGGGAGCAGCAGTGCAGTCGAGAGCACGCAAGCGGCTTGCAAGGGGAGAGAAATCACATCGACAGCAACGTCCCGGGAGCCTCCCGAGTGCTCAGATACAGTCATCAAAAGCAGCACCGCGGGGGGAATTGGCTTCTCCTGCTTCCCGAGCTTCACCCGTGGCATTTGGAAGGGTTTAGAAGCTTTTAGTTAAAGNCTTGAATGGAGGGGCCCAGAACTCAAGGAACTCCTTTCCAGGAATACCTTCCTTAGACCCAGAAGGGTCCTGTGTTGCCACAGAACAACACATCTGACTCACCACACATCAAGATTCGCAAGTCCTGCAAACTCCCTGGGTGTTTCCTGACCCAGTGGCATGCTTGCTGCATCTGGGTATTGTGGGTCACCTTCAGTGGCATCCTGCAGAACGAGAGCACCAGAGGTGTGCCAGAAAGGTGTGTCCATGGCACCTGTGGACATGGCTCAGTGGGCACGGTGGGGCTGGGAGGGTTTTCCCAAGCCAAACAGTTCTGTGATGCTGTGGCATGCATCCAGCCCAGCTGTGAGAATCGCGGAGCAGGGGTGGAAGGGACACCCAGAGCAGGGCACCCAGGAACATAGCCAGGTGGGGCTTGAAAGTCTGCAGAGCAGGAGACTCCACAGCCTCTCTGGGCAGCCTGCTCCATTCATTCTGCCGCCACAGCTGGAGGTCCTGGCGAGATGTTCCAAGGGGCACTGATGGCAGAAGTGGTTTGCAGCAAGTTTCTGGGTTTGCGGCACAGAAATCGACAGTTGGCAACAGAGGATGGCTTGGCTAGGAAAGATCTTTGAGTCCAACCATTCTCTGACTCTGCCAGGCTGGGGCTCAGCCATGGCCCTCAGCACCACAGCTCTTTCCCTGGGAAACACCTCCCCTTATCACAGGAAACTCCACACAGGAAGCTCTTGGCTTGGCTGTGAAAGGAACAGGAGAGCAAAGAAGAAAGGCTCTGTTCTCTCCAGAATAAATACATAAAATCTCATGCTTAGTTCTGAAATTAATGCATAGGAACAGATCTGGTGTTGGAAGTTTTCTGTAAAAATAAAGATGAGCCTGGCCCCAGCTGCATTCCTGCTCACTAACACAAGTCCACACACCAAACAATTGTTGATGTTTTTAATAAGCAGAACAAGGCTCAGAGAGCAACAATTCACTGACACCTGCCCTCTGAGGCTACACCTGGAGTGTGGTGTCCAGGGCTGGGCTGCCCAGCTCAAGGACAGGGACTTGCTGCAGAGGGCACAGCAAAGAGCTGCAAAGCTGCTGAGGGCCTGCAACATCTCTGTGTGCAGCAAAGGCTGAGAGCCCTGTGGCTGCTTGCCCTGCAGAAGAGCAGCCCGAGGGGATCTGAGCAGTGCTGAGCAATGCTGCAAGGCTGGGGGGCAGGGGGATGGGGCCAGGCTCTGTTCAGTGGTGCCCAGTGCCAGGACAAGGGGCAGTGGGCACAAACTGGAGCATCAGAAGCTCCACCTGAACACAGGGAGGAACTTCTGTAACTGAAGGGTGCTGGAGGCCTGGAGCAGGCTGCCAAGAGAGGTGCTGGAGCCTCCTTCTCTGGAGGCATTGCAGACTCTGCCTGGATGTGTTCTGTGTGCCCTGCCCTGGGTGACCCTGCCTTGGCAGGGGGGGTTGGGTGGATCCCTTCCAACCCCTGGCACTCTGAGATCCTGTGACACACAGCAGACAAAGCTGTGCTGCTGCAGGCTTCTGGTGGGTCTGTGGAGCCAGACTGATGTGCTAATCCCCCTGAGATAGATGGCAGCTGCCAGGCTGCTTCCCCCCACTGCAGTTTGAGACACCAGCACAGGCAAACTCCATTTGCAGCTGAGAGCAGTGACAAAGCTCCCACGACAGGGCCTCATCCCTCACCCTGAGGGGCTGGGCTACACGAGGTAGTAACAGCACACAAGGGCAGGCCTGTTCCCAGCAGCACTTCCCCAATCTCCTCATGCCCTCAACTCCAGTCAGTATTTGACAGACAAAGGAGTTCCACAAGAAGCTGTGCCCTGTCCCAGCCTGAGTGGAGCTTCAGCCCACTCCTGCTGGGCACTAGGCTGATGGATTGCATCACAGCAGCTGTTTGATCCACCTTGAAGGAGTGACTGACTAATGCAGGACCTGCAGAGCTGCCACAGGCTAGTGCCATCCATTTTCAGCCCTCAGAGTGCTCATTGTGCCCTAGAACCCACCAGCAATGGCATTGCACCGACAGGGCAGCAGATGTGGCAAGACATGAACGCTGAGGTGGCCACCTAAGGCTGCTATCACATGTGTGAGGAGGACAAAGGGCAGAGAGGTTGACCTGGGCAACCTGAAGTCAGCATGGAGAGAAGGTGACATCACAGACTGCATGAGGCTGGAAGGGACCCTCCTAAGGTCACTTTGTTCAAGTCCCTGCAGGCACAGGGACACCTCCAGCTGCAGCTGCACAGGGACACAGCAGGTCTGACCTTGGATGTCTCCAGGGACAGGACAAACTGTGCCAGTCTCTGCCCAGCCTCCCTCTGCAGAGCTTCCTCCTGCTGCCCAACCTAACTCTGCTCTGCTCTACTTCCAAACCACTGCCCTCAGCCTGTCCCCACAGCCCCTTCTGCACAGTCCCTCCCCAGCCTGCCTGCAGCTCCCCTGCAGATACTGAACTGCAGCTCTGAGCTCTCCCTGCAGCCTTCTCCTCTCCAGGCTGAGCAGCCCCAGCTCTGCAGCCTGTGCCCACAGCAGAGGTTCTCCAGCCTCTGAGCATCTCCATGGCCTCCTCTGGACCCTCTCCAGCAGGTCCAGGTCTCTCCTGTGCTGGGGATCCCACAGCTGGGCACAGCTGCAGGTGAGGTTTGCCCAGAGCAGAGCAAAGGGGCAGGATCCCCTCTCTCCATCTCTGCCCACACTGCTGTGGATGCAGCCCAGGCTGCCCTTGGCCTTCTGGACTGGCAGTGCCCAGTGCTGGCTCCTGCCCAGCTTCTCACCCCCCAGCACCCCAAGTGCTTCTCTGCAGGGCTGCTCTCCATTTGCATTTCCATCCTCGGATCTAACCAAGCAGCCAAGTGCTGCTCCACTGTACCAGCTGCAGGTGTCCTTGTACCTTGGGCAGACTTCAAGCTGCTTTTGTGCTGCTGCTGCTCTCACTCCATGGACACAGACCCCAGGCCAGTGTCAGCAGGGAAGGCAGCTGCTGCCCTAAGCAACTTCAGCCAACCTCCAGCCAACCTACCTAGCAAACAAGGCCTGATTGGGGACTGTTGGAGGCAAACAGTAGAAGAGGATGACAAATATGCAACAGCAAAGAAAGAGCTAAAAATTATTGGTTGGTGCATGACTCTAGAGTGACAATTTGTCTCTTGGCTCCTTTTTCTCAGATGTGCTGATCTCATCACTCACCCCACACCACACAGCCTCACACCTCTGATGTGCACAGACCTGATTAGCTTTCCTCCATCAATAATCTCTGGAGTTGACCCTGGCAATCATTACCCAGAGAGGAAAGGAAGGGAGGGAGCTGCTGCTCTGATTTGTCATCCTGCCTTTGAGCCAGTGTCCTATTAAACATTGTTCTGTTTGCCTCTTGCTCTGTTCTTGCCAGGAATTCTTCCCATCTGGTGGACATTTTCCTGCTACATTGATCCTTGCAGCTGGCTGAGGAGAGCAGAGAGAGCTCCTATCTGCTTGTTCCAGACAGAATCAGAAAACAGAATCACTAAGGTAGGAAAAGATCTCTAAGACCACCAAGTCCAAGCTTCTACTCAACACCACCACAGACTCACTGAGGTTGGAGAAGATCTCTAAGGTTGAGTCCTGCTGTCAATCCAACACCACCACAGAATCATTAAGGTTGGAGAAGACCTCTAAGATCAAGTCCAACCTTCTGCCCAACACCTCCGTGACCACTATGCCATGAAATGCCTTCACCACCTCCCTGGGCAGTCTGGTCCAGTGCCTCTGGGTCCGCATAATAGAAGACAAAGCCTCTGCTGATTGTAAGCTTCTGAAATTCCACTTCCTGAGAAGGGCAGGGAAAAGCCAATGACAGTCTGGAGCCTTTCACTTCTCACATCTTTGGTCTCAGTAATTTCTGAGGCTGGTGCCAGTTATTTCAAAACATCAAAACTAATGGAGCTGAAGAGTTCTACAAGAAAATTTATTGCTTTGCCATTGTGCTCCTGGGCTGTGACTGAAAGCCAAAATCTGACTGCTATGGATCAAGACTCACAGATTGCATTGGGCTGGAAGGGACCCTCCTAAGGGCACTTTGTTCAAGTCCCTGCAGGCACAGGGACACCTCCAGCTGCAGCTGCACAGGGACACAGCAGGTCTGACCTTGCATGGCTGCAGGGGTAGAGCCTCCACCACCTCCCTGGGCAGCCTGTGCCAGTCTCTGCCCAGCCTCCCTCTGCAGAGCTTCCTCCTGCTGCCCAACCTAACTCTGCTCTGCTCCACTTCCAAACCATTGCCCTCAGCCTGTCCCCACAGCCCCTTCTGCACAGTCCCTCCCCAGCCTGCCTGCAGCTCCCCTGCAGATACTGAACTGCAGCTCTGAGCTCTCCCTGCAGCCTTCTCCTCTCCAGGCTGAGCAGCCCCAGCTCTGCAGCCTGTGCCCACAGCAGAGGTTCTCCAGCCTCTGAGCATCTCCATGGCCTCCTCTGGACCCTCTCCAGCAGGTCCAGGTCTCTCTGGTGCTGGGGATCCCACAGCTGAGCACAGCTGCAGGTGAGGTCTGCCCAGAGCAGAGCAAAGGGGCAGGATCCCCTCTCTCCATCTCTGCCCACACTGCTGTGGATGCAGCCCAGGCTGCCCTTGGCCTTCTGGACTGGCAGTGCCCATTGCCGGCTCCTGCCCAGCTTCTCACCCCCCAGCACCCCAAGTGCTTCTCTGCAGGGCTGCTCTTTTTCAAAGCTCTCTGTAGCAGCAGTGGCACTTGGCCACTGTGAACATGAAAAGCAGATACTGAAGAGACTGAAGGGAGTTGAGCAGAGCTGTAAGGCAGGCAGCTCCAGGGAGCTCATTGGAAGCCCTGGGGGAGGAGGGAAGGAGATTCCTGAAAGCAAATTGTTTGAGAAATGAGATGGGTGAGAGGCTGAGGGACAGGAGGCTCAGCTTCACCGTGAGAGGGAAATGACAGGAGAGGAGAGAGCATGGAACGTCCTGGGGATGAGGGAGGCACTAAGCTGTGCGCTGCAGCGCAGGAGGGACTGAGGCACTGCGCCGGGAGAGGATCAGAAGAAGCAGGGACAAGCAGCTTCGTTTTGAGGAACTGTGAGAACGCCTCCGGGGCTTTGGGGAAATCAAACACCAGAGATGGTTTGAGGTTTAGCTTCGTGCCTGGGCCCTGCAGATCTGCTCAGTGAAGCAGGCACCAGGAACGCCAAGAGGGGTCCTGGTTTACAGACCCCCTGAGAACAGGAAGAAGAGAGACAAGTGGGGGGAAAGAGGAAATCCAATTTTCTCCATGCTCATTTCTGACTAAACATCCTGCTGAAGAAACTTTTCCATTAGAACCCTGGCATGCAGGGAGGTGCTCAGGATAGAAACAGTTATAAGGGGGAAAGCTGCAGGAGTGGCTTTGAGCTGAGAGAGGAGACTGAGACCAGAAAGAAATTCTTGCCAGTGAGGGTGGGGAGACACTGGCACAGGTTGCCCAGGGAGGCTGTGGATGTCCTTGCCTGGAGGTGTTCAAGACCTGTGCTGCTGGGAGGTGTCCCTGTCCATGGCAGGGGTTGGCACTGGATGATTTTGAAGGTCCCTTCCAGCCCATCCCCCTCCAGGAAGGGGACAGCCACAGCCTCCCTGGGCAGCCTGTGCCAGGCTCTCCCCACCCTCACTGCCAGGAGTTTCTTCCTCATCTCCACTCTCGCTCTCCCCTCTCCCAGCTCCAAGCCATTGCTTTCATCCTGTCACTCCCAGTCCTTGTCCAAAGTCCCTCCCCAGCTTTCCTGGAGCCCCTGCAGGCTGCTCTGAGGTCTCCCTGGAGCCTTCTCTTCTGCAGGTTGAAACAGCTGCAGCTGCCTCAGCCTGTCCCCAGAGCCTCATCCTCTGACTTGTGGCTGTGAAGGAGTTCAGCCAGGAGGCTTTTTGCTGTCCTAGAGAGGGCCAAGGTCAATGCTGAAACCACAGAAACAGGAGCTCACACTTGGCTTCTACTCAGCACTCTCCAGGCCGCAGCAGAGGCTCTTGTGCCACCTCTCCAGCCAGGCTGCTGCTCTCACACCTCTGCCTGGGAAGGGCCAGCAGAGAGGAACCAGCATGGTGCTGCCAGGTGACTGGACTGGCTCTGCCTACCTTCAGAGCTTGTCTCAGGGAATGAACCTGTCACTGGGTCTCCTTGCTGGACTGTCTCTGCTTGGCAGATCTGGGCAAAGGAACCAATGAAAGGTTTTTATGTAGTGCAAACAGGAAAATGTCTTTGGTGCCAGAGTGCTCAGGCACTGGCACAGGCTGCCCAGGGAGGTGGAGGAGTCCCCATCCCTGGAGGCCTTCCAGACAGGTGTGGCCATGGCACCCTGGGGTGGTTTCAGAGGGCTTTTCCAACCCCAAGGATCTATGATTCTATGGTTTTAATGTTAGCATTCAAATGAGATTCAGAAAGAATTTTGGCTGTTACCTGCTGTCAGTGCCCATTAAGCTGTGGGTGCTAGAGCTCAGGATATCTAATTAGTTCCACAAGCACTCATTAATGTGAAACCAGTGCTGCCACAGACAGCTGGAGCAGGAGCACAGCAGTGCCAGTGCTTTGGAAGACAAAGGCATGTCAGAGCCCCACCGAATGGCTTAGGAAGGGACCCAACCCCCACAGCACTGCAGGGACACCTCCAGACCCTTACCCAGTGGCAGGTTGCCCAGCAAGCAGCCAGGAAACCACAGGACCAGCAGGGCTGGAAAAGCCCTTGGAGGTTACAGCCAGCCCAGGAGGGCTCTAGAGGCAGAGCAGCTGGAAAGTGCCCAGCAGAGAAGGGCCTGAGGGTGCTGGGAACAGCAGCTGGAGATGCCCTTTGAGATCCCTTCCAGGCCGATGCAGTCTGTGATGTATCTCCCAAAGCAGAGATGTTTTCTTCAGTCTGCATTGTTTAATGTCATCTGGGCCACCCCTCAGAGAATTGATGGCTTTGGAGGGCCTGATGTAGATGCCTCTATGAGGAATAAATTGCAGTGAGTGGCATTAATGCTGTGAGATCCCTGCTGCACTGCTCCAGGAACACAAAAGAGTTCCAGGCAGAGACAAACAACCACATAAATAACCACTCGAGAGGTGCTCAGCAGGAGGCAATGGCAGACTAAATAAATACCCTCATTTGCCCTCCCAGATCCCACAGAGCACAGCTTCTGGGGCTGCTAAAGTGGCAGCCCCTGCCCAGCGAGCTGTTGGGAACCACCTGGCCACCGAATTCCTGAGCAGCTCCCAGCAGCTCCTGCAAACCTCACTACAGCTTTGCCTTCTCCTTGGACTGGCTGAGGACCTTGAGACACCTCAGCTGAGCTGCTGCTTGCATTTCTCACCCAACAGAAAAGACAAAAGCAGGAAGCCGAAGGTCCCAACTCAAGCACCAGAGCCAGGCAGAACCCAGATCCATAGGTTCAGACTCATCTGGGTTGGAAGGGACCTGAGGGTCCCCAAGCTGCAACCCATGGGCAGGGACACCTCCCACTAGAAGCCACCTGCAGCCATCTCACTGTAGCTAATGCACAGTTCTCTGAGGGGATTGGAAGATCACAGAAACATAGAAGTGTTCTGGCTGGAGAAGACCTTCAGGATGCTCCAGCCCAACCCTACTCTAGCTCTACCAAGTCTAACCCTGAACCATGGCCCTCAGCACCACAGCTCTGTATTGGGAGCACCTTGAGGCATGGGGATTCAGCCAGCTCCCTGTGCCAGGCTGGTAGAACCCCTTCAGGCAAGAAGCTTCTTCTGATATCCAACCTAACCCTGCCCTGGCACCATCCCAGGCCATTTCCTCTTGTCCCATTCACCCGAGAGCAGGCAGCAGAGCCCAAGCCCAGCTCCCTGCAGCCTCCTCCCAGGGAGCTGCAGAGAGCAATGAGCTCTGCCCTCAGCCTCCTCTGCTCCACACTGAGCACCTCCAGCTCCCTCAGCTGCCCCTCCCCAGCCCTGTGCTCCAGACCCTTCCCCAGCTTTGTGCCCTTCTCTGGACCTGCTCCAGCCCAACCTCCCTGCAAAGCAGCACCAGCTAGGATAGGTCACAGGGGAACCCATCCAAGTGGGTTTGGAAGATCTCTAGGGAAGGAGGCTCCAGAAGCTCTCCAGGCTGCCTGCTCCATGGTGCCAGCAGTGAGGCACCATCAGCTGGCACAGTACTGCAGGAATTCTGATCATGCAAAGCAAGACAAGCCCCTGGAATTCAGAGCCCTGTGTCAGTGCCCCGGGGAGCTTCTGCCCATCCATCTTCTGCTAACTGAGAGAAAGGGACTGCAAGGGGCTCCTCCTGCATATGCAGATCAGGCTGTATTAATAAGCTCCAGCAGCTATATATTTTAGATCTAACTGTTAGGACTCAACACAGGCAATAAGAGCAAATCAGATCTGGGTAATTTACATTTTTATAGCCCTTGCTAAAGCAAGCCAAGATTGACTTTTATTGCAAGAGAGGGCATGAGATAGTGCCTGAAAATGTACTTACTGCTCTGGGGGGAGGCTGTGCTCCTTCAGAGGAATTAGACACAGAATATGCAGCAGCCATGGTGGAAAGCAAACAAAAACAGCTCAGGAAGAAGTTCAGAGGGGCCAGGTGAGGCCTGAAGGTGCTCAGAGGCTGGAGCAGCTCTGCTGTGGGGCAGGCTGGCAGAGCTGGGGCTGGGCAGCCTGCAGAAAAGAAGCCTCCAGGGAGACCCTAGAGTACCTGAAGGGGCTCCAGGGAAGCTGGGGAGGGACTTTGGACAAGAGCTGGGAGTGACAGGATGAGAGCAATGGCTNGAGGGTGGGGAGAGACTGGCACAGGTTGCCCAGGGAGGCTGTGGATGTCCCTGCCTGGAGGTGCTCAGGGCCAGGCTGGATGAGGCCTGGAGCAGCCTGTGCTGGTGGGAGGTGACCTTGAAGGTCCCTTCCAATCCAAGCCATTCTGTGAGTCCATAAATTTGGGAAGAGTTGAAAGGAATTAAAGCCCAAATCCTTCTCCCCCTGCATTACAATCACAGAGCTCACCATGGCACAGGGACAGTGCAGAGCTGATTCCATCTCTGGAGAGTTCAGCTCTTCCCTGCTCCATAAATTATTCATGGTCCATGCCATTTGTTTAGTGGCAAAGGATGGAGGGAAAGGCTTTTGAAGAGGGGAGCCAGCAGGATGGCAGTTGTGTGTGTGACAGCTCCAGAGCAGCAGAGAGGATGCAGAAGGTCCCTTACAAAGTGAAGGATCCTGGCAGCCACCAAGAGAATACAAAGGATCCCTCACTCTCCTGCTCCTTCTTGGTGGCCTTTGTGCTGCTCATTGTGCCACAGCTCCAGCAGGTCACAGGCAGAAGGAAGAGGATTTCAGGCACTCACCTGTGACAGTGCAGCCAGAAGGACACCCACAGCAAAACCACAGCTCTGCAGGAAAGGAGACTCCAGCCCAGAGCCTTTCCCTTTGCATCCTCACACTTCACTTCCTTCTGCCTATTGGAATCATGGAATGGATTCAGTTGGAAAGAGGCAGCAGAGCTCAAGCCCAGCTCCCTGCAGCCTCCTCCCAGGGAGCTGCAGAGAGCAATGAGCTCTGCCCTCAGCCTCCTCTGCTCCACACTGAGCACCCCCAGCTCTCTCAGCTGCTCCTCCCCAGCCCTGTGCTCCAGACCCTTCCCCAGCTTTGTGCCCTTCTATGGACCTGCTCCAGCCCCTCAATGTTCTTCTGGCAGTGAGTGGCCCCAAACTGAGCCCAGGATTCAAGGTAAAGGATAAGAAACCCTAATCCCTTGTGTGGAATTGATCTCACCTGTCCATGAGAAGCAAGGATGGGCTGCCCTAAAGACCCCTCTCTGACTGACAGCTGAGGAGACTCTGGGAGGTCACAGACTCTGGACCAGCCTCTGCTGCAAGGGCTTTGAGTTTGCTTTGCCATTTCACTGAAAACACAGGAGAAAAAGTCCCCCTGAGGAAGAAATAACAGCAATATCAAACAGAAGTGCCCCTAAACTGGGGGGTTCAGGTAAAACCTACTCCCCGTGGGCATTTTGGGCACTGGCAGAGGCTGCCCAGGGAGGTGGTGGAGTGCCCATGCCCGGAGGTGTTCCAGCCAGGTGTGGCTATGGCACTTGGGGCCATGGTGGGGCTGGGTTGATGTTTTACTGGAAGATCTCAGAGGGCTGTTCCAACCCAGCCCATCCCACATGGTTCTGTCAGAACAGGACTGCTGAGCCCAGCCCTGGGCACTGTCCCACCACTGGTGTTTCCAAGGGGCATCCTCCTCAGAACAAGGACAAAGGCTCCCAGGTGGTGCCTCCTGACTGCTGTTGCTGTGGAAGCTGCTGTTGCCATGGTGCTTGGCACTAGCTGCAGGCAGGTCCCTTCAGTTCTGCTGCTGCTCCTGTAGCTCACCTGCCAGTGCCAGACCAGCATGATGGGGGGCACTGCCCTGAGCCTGGCCCACAGCTGTTGCCATGCTGGCAGCCCTGTCTCAGCCTCCTCTGCTCCACATTGAGCACCCCCAGCTCCCTCAGCTGCTCCTCCCAGCCCTGTGCTCCAGACCCTTCCCCAGCTTTGTGCCCTTCTCTGGACCTGCTCCAGCCCCTCAGTGTCCTTCTGGCAGTGAGGGCCCAGAACTGCACCCAGCACTCAAGCTGTGGCCTCAGCAGTGCCCAGCCCAGGGCACAATCCCTGCCCTGCTCCTGCTGCCCACACCAGTGCTGACCCAGGCCAGGCCTGGTGGCTGTCCTGGTGGCTGTCCTCCCCTTGCTACCTGGGAGAAGAGATCGACCCCCACCTGTCTCCAAAGTCCTTCCAGGGCATTGCAGAGGGCCAGCAGCTGCCAGTCCTTGCCCTGCTGAGCTGCCTGCACAGGTTCTTAGCTCCCCCACAAGTGCAGAGCTCTTCTCTCAAGTGCCTCCAGGAGCAGAGGTTCCTTCCCCTGCTGTCTGCAGCTCTTCACTCTGCACTCACCAACTGCTGCTCCTGTACCTGCTCTCAGACAGGAAACCTCCCCCCGTGATCCTGCTCTGCCATTCCTCACCTGCTTGCCAGCAGGACAAACTGCCCTGCTCTCATCTCTGCCTCTCCTCCACGCCAGTCCTCAAGGACCTGGCAATCCTTCTCTTCTCCGAAGCCAAGTGTCAGATGCTGCCAGCAATGAGCAACCTCCCTCTGAACTCTCTCCTCAGCTCCCTGCACGGGCAGCAGCTCTCCCCTGCCTCAGAGGGCTGGCTGCTGGCACTGCTGCCACCACCCCTTGGGCTGCTCTGGAGCACTGAGTTCTCTTTGCATTTTCTGCCCCTTGCAGCTCTGGTTACACAACCCCCAAGCAGCTCTGCCCCTGGAAGAGTGTGGGCAGCAGGTCCAGAGAGGTTCTCCTGCCACTCTGCTCTGCCCTGCTGAGGCCATACCTGGAGTGTTGTGTCTAGTCCTCGGCTGCCCAGGCCCAGAGAGACAGGAACCTGCTGGAGAGAGCCCAGGGGAGGTTGTGAGAATGCTGAAGGGCCTGGAACAGCTCTGCTGTGAGGCAAGGTTGAGAGCCCTGGGGCTGAGAGCCTGCAGAGGAGAAGGCTGAGAGGGGACCTGCTCAGTGTCTGTGAATAGTTGAGGGGTGGGGTGCTAGAAGCAGGGGCCAGGCTCTGCTCAGTGGTGCCCAGTGCCAGGACAAGGGGCAATGGGCACAAACTGGAACATCAGAAGCTGCATCTGAACGTGAGGATCTTCTGAAACTGAAGGGTGCTGGAGCCCTGGAGCAGGCTGCCCAGAGAGGCTGTGGAGTCTCCTTCTCTGGAGGCATTGCAGACCCTGCCTGGAGGTGTTCCTGGGTGCCCTGCCCTGGGTGCCCCTGTTCTGGCAGGGGCTTGGGCTGCGTGATCTGCAGGGTCCCTTCCAACCCCTACCACTCCGTGATTTTAAGTGATGGTTTCCAGAACACCCCAAACCCCCAACCTCTGACCTTGGAGGAGATGTAAAGACCTGTCATACACTCCAGCCCAGCCAGCTGCTGCCGAGCTGCAGCCTCTCACCATCCCTGCAGGGAAGCGTTTGCCATTCAGCAGCAGCCATCCCACCACCTCAGATCTCCTGAAACTCAGATTGTTTCCCCAGCTGATTTTCCCTTTTCTTTAACATCTGACCTCAATTATCCCCAGGTTTTGAATTAATCAGTCTCTTAGGGCCCTTCCTGATTAGCTGACTGCACAGAAAGAGCTCTGGGCAGCAGACCCAGCACACACCCAGGGTTGCCTGTTCTGTTGCCTCGGACCTGCAGCTTGTGCCCAGTGGCAAGCACCAGCTGGGCTGTGCCCCCACAACCAGGCCGCAGTAGCAATTTAGACCTTCAGTTGCCAAAGCTGTCAGAGGGGATGGTGGAGCTCTGGAGCCCTTTGCAGTGCCAGAAATGTTCTTGAGCAGTGGAGTAAGAGATGCAACTGAAGTGTCCAACCCGCAGGGAGGTTGTGACAACTGCAGGGCTGCAGCCGAGAGCTTCCCCAGACAACTAACGGCTACATCCGAGTTGCCTTTTGGCCTTAGATAGCTAAATTCAGAGAACTGTTTGGGTGGGAAGAGCCCTCTCAGGCCATCCAGTCCAACCATCAACCCAACGCCACCGTGGCCCTTCCAATCCATCCTGTGACAGTGAGCACCACCCTTAATGAGACCTCTTCAGGTCCATGGATTCTGGAGTGGGCATTACAAAACCTGATACTGATGAGCCCCCAGCACTTATCCAACCACCAACTGCAGCTTCTACTATTTATAGCCCTTCATAAGGAGCTAACAAACCTGCTGGCAAATGTGATCAGGCCTTAGTGAAATCAATCACTGCTGCAGCTCTGAGCTGGTAATTAGGTGCCTGGGAAAGGAGAGGAGTCTGCAGCTGCGCACAGAGCCTCGGGCAGGTGCTGTGCCTCTCCTGCACCAGCATTGCTTCAGGTTGCTCTAGGCTGGAGCTGGGGAAGGGAAGAGCCACCCACTGTAAGAAGAGATGGGGTTTGAGGTCATCTGAAAAAGCATAACAGGGTAACCAAAGAGCTATTTGGGGCGGAAAGGGCCTCCAAGGTCACCCAGTTCAACCAGCAGCCCAGCCCTGCTATGCTACACCTGGCTGGAACACCCCCAGGGATGGAGAATCCTCCACCCCCCTGGGCAGCCTATGCCAGTCCCTGACCATGTTTCTGCAGCATAACCTGCCCCATGAGGAAGGACATCAGTCAGTGACTCAGAGGAGAGCGGAGGCCCTGCCAGGTGTCTTTGATGCCATCAGGAATGAGATCGAAGCTTTACAACTCAAAGAAACCAACCAAAAGCCTTTTCCCCCTGTTGCCAGAAGCATCACATTGAGCTAAAGGATTATGACTCTGAAAGCAAATATCTCTTACAGGGAGCCAGGACAAAAGCTGGCAGAGAGCTGCAGAGTAAATAGCCCTGAAATTGTTTTCTCTGCTCCATTTCAAAAGCTGGAGGCAGAGAATGTTTGACCTTTTGCAAAGGGAATGGTTTGCTGCGGGTCAGGGCACTGCTGGTACCCTGCAATCATTCTGCAGAACAAAGCTCTTGCTGCTGGCGCTGCCTGCTGCAGGAGCACTGCCAGTGGCATTTGTTCCTCTCAGCTCCAGAGCAGGTGGAGGGGAGTTTGCTGCTCCCTCCAGGCAGTCAGATGTCCAGAGTAGCTAACAGGAGGAGTAAGCTGAATGCTGTGATTGTGCTACACAGCCCAGAAGGTGAGCAGCTGTCCAGCTGGGCAGGAGCCAGCAGTGGGCACTGCCAGCCAGAAGGCCAAGGGCAGCCTGGGCTGCATCCACAGCAGTGTGGGCAGAGATGGAGAGAGGGGATCTTGCCCCTCTGCTCTGGGCAGACCTCACCTGCAGCTATGCCTAGCTGTGGGAACAGGCTGGCAGAGTTGGGGCAGTTCAGGCTGGAGAGCAGAAGGCTGCAGGGAGAGCGCAGAGCTGCAGTTCAGTATCTGCAGGGGAGCTGCAGGCAGGCTGGGGAGGGACTGTGCAGAAGGGGCTGTGGGGACAGGCTGAGGGCAATGGTTTGGAAGTGGAGCAGGGCAGAGTTAGGTTGGGCAGCAGGAGGAAGCTCTGCAGAGGGAGGTTGGGCAGAGACTGGCACAGGCTGCCCAGGGAGGTGGTGGAGGCTCTACCCCTGCAGACATCCAAGGTCAGACCTGCTGTGTCCCTGTGCAGCTGTAGCTGGAGGTGTCCCTGTGCCTGCAGGGGCTTGGGTGACCTTGGCAGGTCCCTTCCAAGCCAAGGCACTGTGAGAGGAACGCCCAAGAGCCCAAAGAGCTGCTCTCAGGCTGTCTGCTCTGCAGTCTGTCAGCTCTCACCTTGCTGTGCTCACGGAATACCAAAGACCTCTCTGCTGAGCCTCAGACCGTGCTCAGGGCTGCTGCAGGGAAAGGCAGAGCAGGGCAGGCTGGGGACAATGGGCCCTGTCCCATTCACCTCCAGAGTCAGAGCTGGCTCCACAGCTGATTTAGCTACCATGCTTCATTAGTGACCCTTGTTTGGACACTGCTCACTTGCCACAGACCCAGCATGTAGGTAACAGCCACCCCCTCCTCTGCCTTGTGCTACCCTAACAATGGAGCCACAGAACAGAATTGCTTCAGCTGGAAAAGGCCTCCCAGATCAGTGAGTCCAGCCAGCAACCCAGCCCCACCACGGCCACTGAACCCTGCCCCAAGTCCCATGGCCACACCTGGCTGCAACACCTCCAGGCATGGGGACTCCACCACCTCCCTGGGCAGCCTCTGCCAGTCCCTGACCACTCTGACACCAAAGACATTTTCTCTCCCTTGAGAGCAGGCAGCAGAGCCCAAGCCCAGCTCCCTGCAGCCTCCTCTCAGGGAGCTGCAGAGAGCAATGAGCTCTGCCCTCAGCCTCCTCTGCTCCACGTTGAGCACCCCCAGCTCTCTCAGCTGCTCCCCAAGACAAGTGCTGATGAGATTTAAACCCTGACTTTGGATTCTATTCTCTGAGGAGCTGAAATATGCTAAAAATAAATTAAACTATTAGATTTCAATCATCTGTGCAGAGAAATGTATTCAATGCATCTCCATTTGGAAGAGCTTTTCCTAGGATATATAATTGCTTTGCAGCCCCAGATTATTCCTCGGAACTATTTTGATCTCTCTCCTGGTTCTGATAGTGTCTAGTGGCACTCCAAGAGGCAATCAGCAAAGCTCTGAGCATTATTGAGCGGCTCAGATGCGCACACACTCGCCCTGGCCTTCAAAAAGCCATCAGGAGCAGCTTTAAAGGAGCAGGACCAGAGTTAAGTAGCTGCCCCACTCTGAAGAGCAATGTCCTGGCTCAGTGGGGAGAGTTTGAGCCACAAAGCAGCCTTTGGGAAGGGAGCAGGCTCAGCCCTGCAGAGCCCCTGCGGCTCCTCAGGTGCTTTACGTTGGTGCCCCATGCCCAGCAGCTGCCCAAGCAGCAGGCAGAGGACCCTCAGTTAGCTCTCTGGTCTGCAGGCAAGCACCTGCCAGAGGTGAGACTGCTGCTGCAGGGTGAGATTGAGTCCCAAATCTTTATGGTCTTAGAGGCCTCTTCCAACAGAAACCATTTGGTGCCCCTGTTGGATTCCTCTGCCAACGCCCCCTAACAGGAAGAATTTGACCTCATTTCATGCAAGACAGGAGGTCCTGTTTGATACCTACAGACAGCACAGGCTGGACTGACCCAGCTGAGCTCTGGTCAGACACCTTGAAGCAAGGGCTGATGACTACAGTCAGCCCATGTCTGAGCTAAACTCCAGCAGCTACTCCACCACCTGATGACTCCTCCCTGGAGAGAAGGGGGATCAGGAGAAGGAGAGGAGAGGAGACTCCCAGGCTGAACTGCAAATGGACTCAGTGAGATAGCCAAATTGGCACCAAAGCCCTCACAGGAAACATGAAGTGGCATCCAGCCTGGCAAAGGGCACTCAAAGCAGGCAGGAGCAGGAGGAAGAGTAGGTCAAGGTGCAGCCCAAGCAGGAGGCTCCTCCCTCCCCAGACCTCCCCCTCTGTGCTGGAGGTGATGCTCATGGCCTGAGACTCATCTGGAGTCAACTGGAGCCAGCTGTGCTGGCTGACTCAGAGCTGCTGGTGGCCTGCAGCCCGTGGCTGGCCTGGCACCCTGCACAGCTGGGAAGCCACAGGACTGAAATCACTCAAAGAATCATAGCATGGGTTGGAAGGGACCTTCAAGACCATCCAGTTCCAGCCCCCTAGCATGGGCTGGGACACCTCCCAGCAGCCCAGGCTGCTCAGCACCCCATGGTGCTCAAGCGAGAGCCCCTTCCCCTGGCAGCAGATGAAAGTCCTCCTGGTATGCAGCACTGGCAGAGCAGCTTGCCCTGGTCCCAGGACAGAATCTCACCCAGTCACCAGCCCTGGGACTGCTCCACAAATAGCACTCTGGGATGTGGTTCAGTGGCCATGGTGGTGGTGGGTTGGTGCTTGGACTGGATGATCTCAGAGATCTTTAAGAGGAGACCTCAGCAGCCTCTGTGGCTACCCAGAAGGAGGTTGTGGAGAGGTTGGAGCTGGTCTCTTCTCACAGGCAGTTAGTGAGGGAACAGCAGGGAATGGCCTCAAATGGCAGGTTTGGAGAGGACCTTAGGAAGAGTTCCCAGCAGGAGTGGTGAGGCATTGGCACAGGCTGCCCGGGGAGGGGGCTGAGGCACCCTGGAGGGGTTTAAAGGTCGTCTAGGTGCTGAGGGATATGGTTTAGGGGGGACTTTGCAGAGTAGGGTTAATGGTTGGATTTGGTGGTCCCAAGGGTCTTTCACACCCTGAATAGCTCTGGAATTCTTCTCCAGCCCAAACGATTCTGTTTCTCTGATTCTGTGACCCTGTGGATCCTGCTGCTGCGGCTGGTCCAAGTGCACAAGCACAAAGCAGCACTGACACAGGCAGACAGACCCCAGGAGCTCTCAGAGCCCTTCAATGTGGTTTTAATCCCGACAGAACTCATCATATGCCCACAGACTTTAATTGTTTTTTCCTTTCCCTTATTAGTAGCCCCTCTGGGGATCATTAATCCCTGAATAATTGAGAAACAGTGGCTAAGCTGTTAGCTTTAAGTGACACATTAGGAGCTGTCATGGAAATTGATGGCTGGAGCTGTAATTGAGAGGAATGCTCAGGAGCTGAGGGCTCTGCCCTTGCATTTTTACTGCTCTATTAAATCGCTGAGCTGCTGCAAGCCTGCACCTGGCCACAGTGGCTAATCAGAAGCCATCCAAGGGTTCTTAGCCCTTGCAGGGAATCAATAATCATTACTTAGACAGGAGGCAAATAGGAAATATGTGATAGGGAAGCTCTTCCACCCTCATGGATAATGGGATTGCTTCAGCAGGAAAAGACCTTCAAGATTCATGGATCCAAGGAACGGCTTGGAAGGGACCTTCAGGTTCATCCAGTTACAGATGGGTGTCGTTGGCAGGGACACCTCCCACTGGACCAGGCTGCTGAAGGGCTCAGCCTCCTCTGATGGCAGCCTCGGAAGACCTCCAGGAAGGGGACATCCAGGACCTGCCTGGGCAGCCTGTCCAGTGTCTCACCACTCTTACTATAAAGATCATTGAGTCCAACCAGTATCAAGTGACAGAATGAGAGCAAATGGCCCAAGAAGGGCACCAGCAGCCTGGCCTGGGTCAGCACTGGTGTGGGCAGCAGGAGCAGAGCAGGGATTGTGCCCTGGGCTGGGCACTGCTGAGGCCACAGTTCTGGACTCAGTTCTGGGCCCTCCCTACCAGAAGGACACTGAGGGGCTGGAGCAGGTCCAGAGAAGGGCATAAAGCTGGGGAAGGGTCTGGAGCACAGGGCTGGAGAGGAGAAGCTCCACCTGAACACGAGGAGGAACTTCTGTAACTGAAAAGTGGTGCTCAGAGAGGTAATGGAGTCTCCTGCTCTGTAGCCTTACCAGACCCACCTGGCCATGTTTCTGTGTGCCCTGCCCTAGGTGCCCCTGCCTTGGCAGGGTGTTGGACTCAGTGACCTCCAGAGGTCCCTTCTAACCCCCAGTGTTCTGTGATGCTGCAGACCTCACCTCTGTGCAGGAGTGCTGAGGGCAGCTGCAGTCAGAGCAGGGCTGGGGAGGCTGTGAGGACCCTCCTGCAGCCATGGGCACCTCTCCAGCCTGGGCCAGAGAGAGCACCGAAACTGCCTTTGCTGTTGTCCCTGGGGCTGACCTGACCCCCAGGGCTTGTCCTTTGCTCTGAATATTAACAAAGCAAATCTTGCAGTAAACATTTTTTATTCCTTTTGCTAGCTGTAGCCACTCAGGCAAACACTGCTAAATCAGAGGGCAGGAGAAACTGAAGAGAAGGGTTTTGTTTCCCTGACATTGGTGATTTTTACACAGTCTGCCAAAACACTGCTTCTTGGGGGTGCTGATGGCTCTTTATCCTGCTTATGCCTCTTGCCTCTGCACACAGATCAATGCTTCTCACAACAGGGCAGGGAGAAGCCTGGAAATTATCCCCTGTGACAGAAGTGAAAAATAAGAGGCAGGTGAGATCCCCAATAAAGCTCCAATTGGCATGAAAAAGTAATAACAATCGTTTCCTCTGCTCCTGCAGCTGCCAGCAGAGAATGAGGACTTGAATGAGCTGTGCTCAGCCCCCGAAGGAGGATGTCAGCGATGGCAAAGGAACATTTCCAGCTGTGCCTCCCACTGAGGGCTGCCGAGGCTGCAGCTGTGCAGGAAGCTGCTCTGGGGGCATCCAACCTCCTGCAGCAGCACAGCCCAGACCTGCGGCAGAGAGGCTCAGAGAAGGACCTGGCAGTGCTGGGGGACAAGAAGCTCTGCATGGGACACCAATGGCCTCCTGGCCAAGGTCAGTGTGTCCCTGGAGAATGAGGAAGAGTGTGGCCAGGTGGCCAGGGCAGGTTCTTCTAATGCTCTGCCCTGCTGAGGGCACACCTGCAGCAGTGTGCCCAGTGCTGGGCTGC
The DNA here is from genome assembly GCA_013399055.1 of Ramphastos sulfuratus. NCBI lineage: Eukaryota > Metazoa > Chordata > Aves > Piciformes > Ramphastidae > Ramphastos > Ramphastos sulfuratus. Next base: position 2,764 of record WBNM01001476.1, on the reverse strand, counting down.
CCTGTTCCAGAGGGACAGGAACCTGCTGGAGAGAGCCCATGGGAGGCTGTGAGAATGCTGAAGGGCCTGGAACAGCTCTGCTGTGAGGAAAGGCTGAGAGCCCTGGGGCTGAGAGCCTGCAGAGGAGAAGGCTGAGAGGGGACCTGCTCAGTGTCTGTGAAGAGCTGAGGGGTGGGGGGCAAGAAGCAGGGGCCAGGCTCTGCTCAGGGGTGTCCTGGGATAGGACAAGGGACAATGGACACCAACTGCAACCCAGGAGGTTGCAGCTCAGCATGAGGAGAAAGTTGTTTGGTGTGAGGGTGCTGGAGCCTGAAGCAGGCTGCCCAGAGAGGCTGTGGAGTCTCCTGCTCTGGAGGCTTCCAAGCCCACCTGGAGGTGTTCCTGGGTGCCCTGTCCTGGATGGCCCTGCTCTGGCAGAAGGGTTGGAGTTGATCTCCAGAGGTCCCTTCCAAGCCCAGCAGCCTGGTTCTGTGATGCCATGAGCTGGGCATGCTGAGGCCAGCCAGAGGCTGTGTGCCAGGCCTTGCCATCTGCCCCTGTGGAAGGAGCAGTGAGGACTCTGCTGCATGCAGCCTCTGCACGGGGCCTGCCTGGGCTCCTGCAGCTGCCATCCATCACCAGAGCAGCAGAGGAGATGTCTGTCTGCTGAACAATCCCTCTGACAGGACACAAACAACACCTCACAATGTTCACAGCTCCCTATTTACTCCTCAGACTGCTACAGCCTGAAAAATGAGAGACTCTGGTACGGAACCATGAAGAGAATGCAAAATCAGGGTCTAGAGAGTGAGGAGTGTGTTGTGAGAGAGAATCCCTGCACGGTGGGGCTGGAAGGGGCCTCTGGAGAGCAACCAGTCCAATCCCCTGCTAAAGCAGGGCACCCACAGCAGCTTGCCCAGCACCACAATGGGCAGGGGGATCTTGGAAGCCTCCAGAGCAGGAAACTCCACAGCCTCTCTGGGCAGCCTGCTCCAGGCTCCAGCACCCTCACACCAAACAACTTTCTCCTCATGCTGAGCTGCAACCTCCTGGGTTGCAGTTGGTGTCCATTGTCCCTTGTCCTATCCCAGGACACCCCTGAGCAGAGCCTGGCCCCTGCTTCTTGCCCCCCACCCCTCAGCTCTTCACAGACACTGAGCAGAATGAAAGAGTGGTCAGGGACTGGCAGAGGCTGCCCAGGGAGGTGGTGCAGTCCCTGTGCCTGGAGGTGTTGCAGCCAGGTGTGCCCATGGCCCCTGGCACCACGGTCAGTGCCCATGGTGGGGCTGGGTCGGTTGCTGGACTGGATGCTCTAGGAGGCCTTTTCCAAGCTGGGTGATCAATTCTCTGCTGTGTTCCAGTCAGGGCTGCAGCACTCTGGGTGACTTCTGAAGCTGATGTGCAACACTCAGCACCTTCAGTGTGTGGTTAGGAGCCAGCTGGAAACCAGGAGAGCCTCAGGTGGCTGAGAGGCTGGTGGTAAGCATGCCCTGGGGCAGGAGGTGGATTCCCTTCTGCTCATCCTAACTGCCCTGTTTCTATGGACTCCTCTTGACTTGGGCCCCCTCTCAGCCCTCACTGCTCACACTGCAGCAGGCTGGTGGATTTACTCTGGGGCTTTCCCCCATTTATTATTATATTTAATTATTTTTTGCTCAGGTTACCCAGGTGTGGAACAATATCAGGGGTTTGAATCTCATCACAGAGTGCAGGGAAAGGCTCTGTCAATCGGAGGCATTTTAGGTGAGAAGCAATCAGGACAGGCAGTAGTGGACAGCAGCTTGGCTGCCTCTGCGCTGCCTTTGCTTAATCAAAAGGTGTCTTGAAACTGGAGCCATTAACGACCTCGGCCTGGCTTTTACTGATGGAGCACTTCCAGAGTGGCTGCAGACTGGTGAGACACAACAAAATTAATGTGGATTTCTTTTCCCAAAATTGTTTTTTACTCTTTCTTCCCAATAACATTTGATATAATGAGATCTGTTCCACTCCCGTGGCTGCCTGTGTCTGAGGAGCACCACAGCAGGAATGCTGCTGGCAAACTCCATTGTTTCCCCTCAGTTTGCTAACGATTCCTGGTTCACACTGGAAATGGTCACCAAGTGAATGATGCCTCTCTGGGGGCAGAGCTGCGTGAGGAAATGCCTTTGAGACCACACCTGGAGTACTGGAGGCTTCCAAGCCCACCTGGATGTGTTCCTGGGTGCCCTGCCCTGGGTGCCCCTGCTGTGGCAGAGGGGTTGGAGTTGATCTCCAGAGGTCCCTTCCAAGCCCAGCACTCTGTGGTTCTGTGATTTTCCTTTCAGCCTGGGTCTGTGGAGTTGCACAGAAGTGGAACCCCCTCAGGCAAGCAGCAGTGAAGCTGACAGAGCTAACTCCAGGCAGCACTAAAATAGACTTCACAAAGGCACTGAAAAGCTTTTTACTGCCCCAATTTTATTGCAAACAGCTCCCTGGAGAGCAGAGCTGTCTGATCCCTGCTCTCTGCAGGCAGCTCGTCCAGCACCACCAGACATCTCCTGGATGTGGTGCCAGCTATTTTGGGCTACCTCTGTTGCAGTCACCTTTGAGGCACCATCTGAGCACAGATTTCCCTTTCCCAAGCACCTAAAGGCACTGTTAGGGCTGCAGGCCAAAGCAGGCACTAAGCAGCCTGCAGCAAAGCTGAGCTGCACCATCCACAGAAGGGCTGGGGAGGAAGAGCTGGAGCAGCCATGGGGAAGAGCTGGAGAGGCCATGGGGAAGAACTGGAGAGGCCATGGGGAAGAGCTGGAGTGGTGGAGAG
>WBNM01001473.1:1929-18323 GCA_013399055.1 Ramphastos sulfuratus | reverse complement strand
ACACCAAACAAGCTTCTCCTTATGGAACATGTGTGCTGGCTGGCTGGACCTAAGGCTCCTTCAGCCCAAGCAGCCAACCCCTGTAGAACCCAGGGGAAGAACCAGCTCACCCCACAGCTCACCATGGCGAATGGTCTGGCTCCAACAGCAACACTGGCTTCAAGGCCATGGGGCTGAGGCCAGGGCAAACAGGGCCAGGCATCGCTCCTCTCCTGGTGTTCTTCACACCAGAGATCACAGAATCATGGAATGGTTTGGGTGGGAAGGGACCTTACAAGCTCATCCAGTCCAATCCTCTGCAGTCAGCAAGGACATCCCCAACTAGAGCAGGTTGAGCACAGCCCCAGACACTCTGACCTGCAATGGTGCCAGCCACGGGGCATCTCCCATCTCTCTGGGCAACCTGGGCCAGGCTCTGGCTGCCCTCACTGCCCAAACATTTCTCCCTTCTCTCCAGGCTGGCTTCAGTTCAAACCACCCCGCCTTGTCCTGGCATCACAGGCCTGGCTCAGAAGCCTGTCCCCGGCTTTCCGACAGGCTCAGTTCAGCACTCAAAGGCCACATTTAAGTATAAGCCTCCCTGCTTTCTGGAGCGTTCTCCGACACGCCACCGAGGCACAGACCATTTGTTCACTCCCGCTGCCCTGCTGTACAGGAGGGGTCGGCGCAGCGAGGCCACGATACGGCACCCCCCGGTACCGCTGGGGCGGCGGAATGACGCCGGGGGGGATGTGTCAAAAAGATGCGTGTGTGGGTGGCCGTCCCCGCCCCGCCGCCAGGGGGAGCTCGCGCCATGCCGCCGCCGCCGCCCGGGCCCCTCTCTTCCCCCTCCCGCCCCCTTCCCCAGCCACGCGTCACGTGGTGGCGGCGCCGCCCCCGCGCCGGTGCCCGGCGGAGCGGAGCGGGGCGGCGGGAGCGGAGCCGAGGGGCCGAGCGGAGCCGAGCCGCGGGGTCTATGGGGAAGGCGGCCGCGCTGTGTGGCGGCGGCAACAGCACCCGCGGGCTGGTTTCTCTTCTCAGCGCCGTCCCCTGCTTGGCCTGCCAGGAGCTGCCGGCCATGAGCACGGAACCGGGGGGCCGGGGCGGCGGGGGAGCTGCGGTAGGGCCGCCCGCCGCCCCGGGCTCCGACACATATAAGGGCTGGCTCTTCAAGTGGACCAACTATCTGAAGGGTTACCAGCGCCGCTGGTTCGTGCTCAGCAACGGGCTGCTCAGCTACTACAGGTACCCAGACGGGGGTTGGGGTGGGGAACGGGCCGGTACCGGTGGCCGCTCGGCTCGGCCCGGGCCTGCCGCGGCGGGGACTGTGTCCTTCGGGTGCCCGGTGCCACCTCCGGGGTCGGGCGTCCCCGCCAAGTACCTGCGGTGGCGGGGTCTGAGGGTCTGCGCGCCTGCAGAGCGGCAGTCTCCTGGTTTCTCTCCGTTTGCGTTGTGTTTTTTTTCCCTCCTCTTTTAAAGCAAAACTCGGTGTCCGATCTCGGTGCCGGCGGGGTCCGTTGCGGACCCCCTGGATCGGGTGCAGGATTTGTCCAGGGAGATCTCCCATCCCTGCGGCTCCGGCTGCAGCGGTGTCGCTGCTCCAGCTGCCCTTAAAGCCAGAACCAGCAGCCTGCTAACACCCTCCCCCCCAAAAAATAACCCTCCTTCTCGCTTCAAATCCATCCCCTTCTGTAACCTGCTTCTGCTGCTTTTTTTGTTCCCGGGCAGGAGACCAGAGGCTGCAAATATTGCCCGTAACCGTGTGGGAGGGCGAGCGCTGCGCTGCCTGTGTCCGAGAGGGCAGCGTGGCCTGGGCAGTTGTGCCCGGGAGGCAGCCGAGGCAGGAGGCTGTGTTGGTGGGGGGAAGGAAGGAAGTTCTGGTACTTAGCCGGGACTCCGAAGTCCTGTCTGGCTTTCTGCACTGTCTGACGTGGTGCGTTTTGGGCAGACTTTGTTGCAGGTTCGGTGGGGAGGGGATCGGATGGGAGGTTGTGAGGGTTGATCCAAGGTGGTGTTGTCGTGGTAGGTTGACAGCAGATAGAACTGCAGCATCACAGGGTGGTTGGGTTGGAAAGGACCTCCAGGGATCATCCAGTCTGGTTCCCCTGCAGGGTCACCCACAGCAGCTTGCCCAGGACCACAGTGACCAGGTGGGTTTGGAAGCTCTGCAGAGAAGGAGATTCCACAGCCTTGTCTGGGCAGCTAGCTCTGGGCTTCTAGTACCCTCACACTAAGGAAGTTTGCCCTTATGTTTCATGGAATCTCCTGGGCTCCAGTTTGTGCCTGTTGCCCCTTTTCCTGTCACTGGGCACCACTAAAAAAGAGACTAGTTCCATTCTCTTGACAGCCACCCTAAAATGGAGTGGTCTGAGCGTGTTCATCCTCTCTGTGGTATGGGAGACAGAGGGCTGGGCCACATCTGCACATCTTTCCTGTGGGTTAACATCTCCTTCACGCAGGTCTGACTTCTTGGCTGGCTTCTTGCCAGCGCAGGATCTGCTTGCAGAGCCATGGAGTTGGACTTGGGGATCTTAGAGGTCTTTTCCAACTGAAACATGTCCATGACTCTGTGATTGATTCTTGTGTTTCTTGTATTGGTTGTGTGGTAAAAATAAACCTGTGGCTGTTTCAGGGGCTTGGTGGTTTTGTCCTTCAGAAAGGATCACCTTTGCTCTTGTCCTTTGGAAGATGACTGCTCTGTCACCTTCAGCGTTGGGCAGTAGGTGCTGGCTGTGTTTCAGAGTATGGAAACAATCCTGGATATTAAATATAGTCAGGAATTTGATAAGGCATCATCAGAGTACCAACCCCTGTGAGTGAGGACTACTGTCTAAAAGCTGTTTCCCTCCTGACAGAGTTCTCCTTCTGCTTTCCTCTCTGCTCCAGTTCATGCCATGTAGCCTGAGGCAGATCCTTGAGATCCAGCTAGCTCTCAGGTGTTGATTTAAACTCCTTCACCTCTTAAGACAGATCTCAAACCTGAGTCCTGGAGTCAGACTGTGGCAGGTCACAGGTCATTACTTGGTGTCTTTATCTACTTGGAGTTGTTTAAACCACCCCCAAAAGTGGCCCAGAGCAAACACCCCCACAAGAATGTAGTTATCTCTTAGTAATTAAGCTAATTTGCTTGCAGTCCCTTCTGGTATGCTCGTGCCCNCCCCTGCAGGCAGCAGGGACAGCTCCAGCCAGAGCAGGCTGCACAGGGACACAGCAAGGCTGAGCTTGGATGTCTGCAGGGATGGGGCCTCAAGCACAGCCCTGGGCAGCCTGTGCCAGTCTCTCCTCACCCTCCCTGGGCACAACTTCCTCCTGATGCCCAACCTGACTCTGCCCTGCTCCACTTCCAAACCATTGCCCTCAGTCTGTCCCCACAACCCCTTCTGCACAGTCCCTCCCCAGCCTGCCTGCAGGTCCCGTGCAGATATTGAAATGCAGCTCTGAGGTCTCCCTGCAGCCTTCTCTTCTGCAGGCTGCACAGCCTCAACTCTCCCAGCCTGTCCCCACAGCAGAGGTTCTCCAGGCCTCTGAGCATCTTGGTGGCCTTCTCTGGACCCCCTCCAGGAGGTTCAGGTCTCTCTTGTGTTGAGGGCCTCAGAGCTGGCCCCAGCCCTTCATGTGGGTTCTCCCTAGAGCAGAGCTAAATGACAGCAGCCTCTAGATATCAGTCTGAGCATCCTCATGGACCTCTCCTGTGTGGGCAGGCTGCTGGGCAGTGTTTGGCTTGGATATAGAAAATTTAGACANAGAGGTCTTTTCCAACTGAAACATGTCCATGACTCTGTGATTGATTCTTGTGTTTCTTGTATTGGTTGTGTGGTAAAAATAAACCTGTGGCTGTTTCAGGGGCTTGGTGGTTTTGTCCTTCAGAAAGGATCACCTTTGCTCTTGTCCTTTGGAAGATGACTGCTCTGTCACCTTCAGCGTTGGGCAGTAGGTGCTGGCTGTGTTTCAGAGTATGGAAACAATCCTGGATATTAAATATAGTCAGGAATTTGATAAGGCATCATCAGAGTACCAACCCCTGTGAGTGAGGACTACTGTCTAAAAGCTGTTTCCCTCCTGACAGAGTTCTCCTTCTGCTTTCCTCTCTGCTCCAGTTCATGCCATGTAGCCTGAGGCAGATCCTTGAGATCCAGCTAGCTCTCAGGTGTTGATTTAAACTCCTTCACCTCTTAAGACAGATCTCAAACCTGAGTCCTGGAGTCAGACTGTGGCAGGTCACAGGTCATTACTTGGTGTCTTTATCTACTTGGAGTTGTTTAAACCACCCCCAAAAGTGGCCCAGAGCAAACACCCCCACAAGAATGTAGTTATCTCTTAGTAATTAAGCTAATTTGCTTGCAGTCCCTTCTGGTATGCTCGTGCCCTTTAGATCCTGTCCAGCTCTGGATGAGCAGAGCTCTGTGGCTTGAAAAGGTGGTGGTTGTGTAATGCTTCACTCACAACCATCTCAGAACACTTCTGTGTCGCTGCCAAGCCTGTCATGAGCAAACAAGTGGTTTTCTTCAACAATTAGTTTAGATTGGAACAGCTGGGGGTTATTTAAGACAATTTGATCTGTTTTAGGCTGAAACAACAAACAAAAACACCCAAGGAATTGCTTCTGAGCAGCATGTGAAGGAGTTGGAGCTGCATTACTTGGGGGAGCCTTCCTGCAGCAGCTGCTCGGGGAAAGGGATGCTGAAGGTTTTCGTGCTGCCTTTTCATTGTGGGGCTTGATCAGAGCTGAGTTAATTTGGCTGTGAGTCAGGAGTACAAAAATATAGTAGGGAGCACGTGGTGAAGTTTTTCTTAAATGGAGAGAAGCCTCCATGATCCTCTTCAGAAGCAGCACTGCTCAGTACCAGCCAGGCCAGCACATCATGGGGCAGCTCCCAGCACTCGCTGCAGAGCGCTCCGGGGAGGCGGTCAGGGGTGGATGTGGGGTTACTGTAACACAGTCACAGATAACACTGGGCTGGAAGGGACCCTCCAAGGGCATCTTGCCCAAGGACATCTTGCCCAAGCCCCTGCAGGCAGCAGGGACAGCTCCAGCCAGAGCAGGCTGCACAGGGACACAGCAAGGCTGAGCTTGGATGTCTGCAGGGATGGGGCCTCAAGCACAGCCCTGGGCAGCCTGTGCCAGTCTCTCCTCACCCTCCCTGGGCACAACTTCCTCCTGATGCCCAACCTGACTCTGCCCTGCTCCACTTCCAAACCATTGCCCTCAGTCTGTCCCCACAACCCCTTCTGCACAGTCCCTCCCCAGCCTGCCTGCAGGTCCCGTGCAGATATTGAAATGCAGCTCTGAGGTCTCCCTGCAGCCTTCTCTTCTGCAGGCTGCACAGCCTCAACTCTCCCAGCCTGTCCCCACAGCAGAGGTTCTCCAGGCCTCTGAGCATCTTGGTGGCCTTCTCTGGACCCCCTCCAGGAGGTTCAGGTCTCTCTTGTGTTGAGGGCCTCAGAGCTGGCCCCAGCCCTTCATGTGGGTTCTCCCTAGAGCAGAGCTAAATGACAGCAGCCTCTAGATATCAGTCTGAGCATCCTCATGGACCTCTCCTGTGTGGGCAGGCTGCTGGGCAGTGTTTGGCTTGGATATAGAAAATTTAGACAGAGATGAGGAAGAAATTCTTCAGAGTGAGGGTGGTGAGGCACTGTCACAGGTTGCCCAGGGAGGTTGTGGATCACAGAATTCTGTGATCCTGTGATCCACAATCTCCCTGGAGCTGTTCAAGGCCAGGCTGGATGAGGCCTTGAGCAACCTGGGCTGGTGGGAGGTGTCCCTGCTTATGGTAGCTTGGTAGAAACTTCACTTTGCCTGCATGGTGAAATCATCTTAATCGGAAAAATGGCAGCAGCAGTGCCCAAGTGGCCTCCTCTTGTGTATTGATTTAGACCCAGACTGGAGCTTTTTCATTTCCTTTGCAATTTCTTGTTCAGCTTGCTCTAAAACCAGCCTCTCATGTGTGCTGGTGTCTCCTGGGAGGCTTTTTTTTGACTGTGGAGTTGAGCTCTTGAAATCCTGCTGGGAGGTGCTGTTGTGATGGCACAGGGCTGAGCGCAGGAGCTGCTGGCTGGGCTGTTCTTGGGCAGCCAGGTGCAGTTCCTGAGTGTCACCCAGGTGGCTTCACAGGGACAGGTTTTGCTGAGTGAAAGCTTCTAATTAGAGAATTCTTTCCCGAGGGAGGAGTTAAAGCCTCCTGTAAATTTGTTCCATCTATGGAGACAACAAATCTGACCGGTAGCAAAGCTGCCCTGCTGGTCACAGAATCACAGCATGGTAGGGGTTGGAGGGGACCTCCAGGGATCATCCAGTCCAACCTCCCTGCCAGAGCAGGGGCACCCAGGGCAGGGCACACAGGAATGCATCCTGGTGGGCTCGGAAAGGCTTCAGAGCAGGAAACTCCACAACCTCTCTGGGCAGCCTGCTCCAGGGCTCCAGCACCCTCGCACTAAATCAATCTCCTCTCCTGCTGAGCTGCAACTTCCTGGCTCCCAGCTTAGTCTTGTTGGTCCTTGTGCTGGCCCTGGGCACCACCAAACAGAGCTTGGCATCTTCATCTTCATCATGGGCTTTTGGTTCATATTCCCTGCTCTGGACCTGTGGAAAATGCTAACAGTGGAGAATTCTGGATTTACTCTGCTGTGCCATCCTCTAGAGAGATGATGGGAGGAGTGGATGACACCCACTAGGACTGTGCTGCCGTTCAGCCAGACCTGGACAGCCTGGAGAGCTGGGCAGAGTGAACCTCGTCAAGTTCAACAAGAGCAACAGCAAGGTTCTGCCCTTGGGGAGGAACAACCTCCTGCACCAGTACAGGTTAGGGGGAGACCTGCTGGGAAGAAGCTTCACAGACAAGGCCAATGGGAGTGCTGGGGGACAGGAAGCTCCCCATGAGCCAGCAAGGTGTCCTCATGGCCAAGAAGGCCAATGGAGTCCTGGGGTGCATGAAGAGAAGTATGGCCAGCAGGTCTAAGGAGGTTCTCCTCATCCTCTACTCTGCCCTGAGGAGGTCACATCTGGAGTCCTGGGTGCAGTTCTGGGCTCCCCAGTTCAGGAGAGACAGGGAGCTGCTGGGGAGAGTCCAGGGGAGGCCACAGAACTGCTGAGGGACCTGGAGCAGCTCTGTGAGGAGCAAAGGCTGAGAGCCTGCAGAAGAGCAACCCCAGAGGGGAGTTGAGCAATGCTCAGCAAGAGCTAAAGGACCTGGGAGGGGGGAGCAAGCGCCTGGGGCCAGACTTGTGTCAGTGGTGCCCAGGGACAGGACAAGGGGTAATGGGCACAAACTGGCACCCAGGAGGTTCCACCTGATCAGCAGGAGAAAGTTGTTTGTTGTGAGGGGGCTGGAGGCCTGGAGCAGGCTGCCCAGAGAGGCTGTGGAGTCTTCTTGTGTGGAGAGCTTCCAACCCCCCATGGCATTGTGCTCCTGGGCAAGCTGCCGTGGGTGCCCTGCTGGAGCCAGGGGGGTTGGACTGGCTGAGCTCCAGAGGTCCCTTCCAACCCCACCCTGCTGGGATTCAGTGATTCCATATGGCTTTGGGATCTTCCAGACACAGCACGATTTGGGGATCATTTTGTTTGCCTTTGATTGTCCCTCTTAGGTTGTTTTTTTGCCTGTGTTTTCTGGCTGACTTGGAAAGCAGCAGCACAGAGGTGATGGCAGTGTTGGAAGGCAGGTTAGTCATGGCACAACCCCTCTGCTTGACTTGCTGATGATCACAACTCTCTCTCTAGACTGCTCTGGTAGGCTGCCACTTACAGATGTCTCATTATCTATAATTAGTGTCTCTGCACAGGAGAACCTAATCACCTTGAGCAGAGAAGTGTTTGCAGGGAAGGTAGGGAGATCTTTTTGTGTTGATTCATCAGAGATGAGCACTGGCTCTTGTGATTGTTGCTCCAGGGGAGTGCTGTCTGCCCCAGGCAGCCCTCTCATGTTTTGTAGAGCTTGACTTTCATGTTGCCTCCTCTGTAGGTCTGCCCTGCAGCCCCGTGTCCATTGGGTAGGTGTCTGAAGAACCTGAAGGACCTTCTGTGGTGACAGGGTGTATAGAGTCACAGCAGGATAGGGGCTGGAGGGGACTCCAGAGAGCATCCAGTCCAACCCCTACCAGGGCAGGGGCACACAGGAACACATCCAGGGGGGCTTGGAAAGGCTCCAGAGCAGGACACTCCACAACCTCTCTGGGCAGCCTGCTCCAAGCCTCCAGCACCCTCACACCAAGCAACTTTATCCTCCTGCTGAGCTGCAACTTCCTGGCTTTCAGCTTAGCCCTCTTGGTCCCTGTCCCTCTGCAGATAGAGCTGCCTCTCTTTGACCATTGGCTTGGTCCAGCACCTCTGGGGCGCCAGGTTTCAAGGACAGCCCTGGAGCTGCAAAGTGACATTGAGCTGCTTGTTTTGAAGCAGTGCTGTAATAATTTGTGTTCCCACTCATCCTGTTTTCACATGGTGCTGCCTTCACCCATCTGGGCTTTGCTGGGGAGCACTGCTCAGCCATTGCCTGCCTGCCTTTTGAGAAGCTCCTCTTCTGTGCCTAGGAGCTGCAGACACGGTGCTAGCACAGCACATGGGAGCAGTGCTGAGTGCGGGGTGAGCTGTGCTGGGCTGCTTCTTGCAGGCTTGATTGCTCTGCTCCCAGTTTAAAGCTGTGATCCGAGAGTCACAGCTTCACAGGTTACATCGGGCTGGAAGGGACCTTCCAAGGGCATCTTGCCCCACCCCCTGCAGGCAGCAGGGACAGCTCCAGCCAGAGCAGGCTGCACAGGGACACAGCAAAGCTGAGCTTGGATGTCTGCAGGGATGGGGCCTCAAGCACAGCCCTGGGCAGCCTGTGCCAGTCTCTCCACACCCTCCCTGGGCACAACTTCCTCCTAATGCCCAACCTAACTCTGCCCTGCTCCACTTCCAACCCATTGCCCTCAGCCTGTGCCCACAGCCCCTTCTGCACAGTCCCTCCCCAGCCTGCCTGCAGGTCCCCTGCAGGTATTGAAATGCAGCTCTGAGGTCTCCCTGCAGCCTTCTCGTCTGCAGGCTGCACAGCCCCAACTCGCCCACCCTGTCCCCACAGTAGAGGTTCTTCAGGCCTCTGAGCATCTTGGTGGCCTTCTCTGCACCCTCTCTGGCAGGTCCAGGTCTCTCTTACGTTCCTTCACTTAGTGTATGCTGCCTGGTTCTGTCTGCTAACTGCAAGCCCCCAACAAGAGCTGTGATCTTGATGCTTTCTTGCTACCCATTCAACTCTACAGACCCAAATGCTTTGTCTGGTGCTGTACCCAACCTTTGAAGAGGTTCAGTGCAGTCTGGGTTTGTGTGAAGTGGCTGAAGCCTGTCTCAAGGTACTTGGGGAGCTTTCAGGCAGCATCACTCTCACTGCACTTCTATCTCCTGTGGCTCTTGGCAGGTAGGAAGCTTCTTGGGTCCTTATAGGAGAGTAGGAGAGTGAGAGGCCTGGTTTAGATTCATGGAATGGGTTGTGTTGGAAGGGATCTTGAAGGTGATCCAGTTTCTACCCTCCCTGCTTTAGGCAGGGACACCTCTCACCAGCCCAGCTTGCTCAAGACCTCATCCAGCCTGGCCTTGAACACCTCCAGGGGGAGAGGGCAGCCACAGCCTTCCTGAGCAACCTGTACCAGTGTCTCACCACCTTCAATGTCAAGAATTTATTCCTCATCTCCACTCCAAATCTCCCCTTTTCCAGCTGAAAGCCATTCTCCCTCATCCTATCACTACAAGCCCTTGCAGAAAGTCCCTTCCTGACTTCCTTTCTGCTGTCCATTTCTGCTCTGGACTGTTCCAGCCTCTGCTGCTGAGGAGCACAGAGGAGCAGTTACACCTTTGCTGGTCATACCCTTCCTCGTTGTCCTCTGTAAGGGCAGGGGAAGATCACAGCTTCAGGCCTGCCTGTCTGCCACCCACTGCTGGTGGCTGCTGCTCAGCTCTGCCTCTTAACAGCTGAGGGCTGGCGTGGGCAGGCTGCAGCTTGGTGACAACAGAGAGTCTGGGTGTGCTGCTGGCCTTGGCCTTCCCTGGGTGTGTGGTGCTGGGCACACTGCAGGAGCCATGTGGCTGCCTCCCCTGGCCCAGGGCCATGGGCATCACCTGCCATTTGGCTGTGGCTCCTCTGCCTGCATTTTTCCAGGGTGATGTGTTCAGCTCTGGCTTGGCTTGCTCCAATTCCAGGTTTGAATTTGTGCTTGCACGGTCTGTCATCTGCTGTACCCACAGTGAGTCACTGGGGAAGGAGCTGATGGCTCTCCTCAGAAGCAGTGTGAGCAACCTGCTGTGTTTTTCCTGCAGTGTGCCTCTGAACCTGCCTGATTTCCTCCTGCAGAGGAGGTTTCAGTCGGTGCAGTGCTCAGAGCACTGCAGCTCACTTTGGAAGGACTTGGGCTGGTATTATCTGTAGCTGGATTTGGCTGTTGCAGCAAGTCAGGCTGTTGAGCTTCTGTTCTGTGCTGCTTGCTGCTTTGCATGTGAATTGCATCAGAGCAGGGTAACATCCTCAGGGCATTTCATGTGGCCTCAGCTTGCACCAGGAAAGGCTGAGGTTGGATATTAAAAGGAACATCTTCACTGCAAGGGCTCTCAAACACTGCAGCAGGCTCCCCAAGGAGGTGGTTTGATCCNGCTTCCTCAGCCTGTGCTCACAGCAGAGCTGCTCCAGCCCTTGGAGCATCTTTGTGGATGATATCCTGGAGATCTGCCCCCTAAACACAAGAGTGCTTCAAAGCCTGAGCTCACAGGAGGGGTTAAATTCCCCTTCAGGCCCTCATTGTGCTGTTCCATTACTCCAGTTGTTCCTGTGGCACCTTGGCAGGCATTTTGCTACACTTGAGATCAGCCTTTGTTGTCTTTTGATCAAAAAGCTTCTTTAATAATTAATGTCTTCATATTTCTCTGCCTGACAGCTGCAGGCTGAGCAGAGGGAGTTAAAGCTGGAGCAGAAACGGAGCAGGATGTGCTGGTGGCTGCTGGGTCAGGGATTGCTGACTCACATGGGGGGAGGAGGCCAGGCAGAGCCTTTGGGCAGGCAGGGATCAGCTGCAGAGCTACAAATGCAAATTGCAGGCATGGGGCTACAGGCATGTGGCACAATTCCATTGGCAGCACAAATGACAGAATCACAAGAGTGGCTCAGGTTGGAAGAGACCTCAGAGATCATCTACTCCAACCATGGGCAGGGACACCTCTCAGCTGGGCTTACCTGCCCAAGGCCTCATCCAGCCTGGCCTTGAACACCTCCAGGCAGGAGGCAGCCACAGCCTCCCTGGGCAACCCATGCCAGAGTCTCAGCAGCCACACACCAAAGAACTTCCTCAGCTCCACTCTAACCCTGCTCTGCCTCAGCTCCAAACNGGGTTGGACTCAGTGATCTTAAAGGTCTTTTCCAATTAAGATGGGTCTGTGATTCTGTAAGTGTGTGGTGATGTTGATGCCTTTTGTTTCTGGTAGATCTGTTCAGATCCCATGCTGGTGGCCAACAGCTCAGGTCCTCACTCAAAGATTGGAGTGGTCCCAGGCAACCCTCCCTGCTCTAATGCCATAGAATCATCATCACAAAATCCTAGAGTGGCTTAGGCTGGAAGGGACCTCAGAGATCATCTGCTCCAACCCTCCTGCCATGGGCAGGGACACCTCTCAATTAGACCTGGCTGCTCAGGGCCTCATTCAGCCTGGCCTTGAACAACACCCCCAGGGAGGAGGCAGCCACAGCCTCCCTGGGCAACCCATGCCAGAGTCTCAGCAGCCTCACACTGAAGAACTTCTGCCTCAGCTCCACTCTAACCCTGCTCTGCCTCAGCTCCAAACCATTCCCCCTTGGCCTGTCTCAGACACCCTCAGCAAAAGTTCCTCTGCAGCCTTCCTGCAGGATCCCTTCAGCTCTTGGCAGACAGCTCTGAGGTGTCCCTGGAGCCTTCTCTGCAGGCTGCACACCCCCAGCTTCCTCAGCCTGTGCTCACAGCAGAGCTGCTCCAGCCCTTGGAGCATCTTTGTGGATGATATCCTGGAGATCTGCCCCCTAAACACAAGAGTGCTTCAAAGCCTGAGCTCACAGGAGGGGTTAAATTCCCCTTCAGGCCCTCATTGTGCTGTTCCATTACTCCAGTTGTTCCTGTGGCACCTTGGCAGGCATTTTGCTACACTTGAGATCAGCCTTTGTTGTCTTTTGATCAAAAAGCTTCTTTAATAATTAATGTCTTCATATTTCTCTGCCTGACAGCTGCAGGCTGAGCAGAGGGAGTTAAAGCTGGAGCAGAAACGGAGCAGGATGTGCTGGTGGCTGCTGGGTCAGGGATTGCTGACTCACATGGGGGGAGGAGGCCAGGCAGAGCCTTTGGGCAGGCAGGGATCAGCTGCAGAGCTACAAATGCAAATTGCAGGCATGGGGCTACAGGCATGTGGCACAATTCCATTGGCAGCACAAATGACAGAATCACAAGAGTGGCTCAGGTTGGAAGAGACCTCAGAGATCATCTACTCCAACCATGGGCAGGGACACCTCTCAGCTGGGCTTACCTGCCCAAGGCCTCATCCAGCCTGGCCTTGAACACCTCCAGGCAGGAGGCAGCCACAGCCTCCCTGGGCAACCCATGCCAGAGTCTCAGCAGCCACACACCAAAGAACTTCCTCAGCTCCACTCTAACCCTGCTCTGCCTCAGCTCCAAACCATTCCCCCTTGGCCTGTCTCAGACACCCTCAGCAAAAGTTCCTCTGCAGCCTTCCTGCAGGATCCCTTCAGCTCTTGGCAGACAGCTCTGAGGTGCCCCTGGAGCCTTCTCCTCTGCAGGCTGCACACCCCCAGCTCCCTCAGCCTGTGCTCACAGCAGAGCTGGAGCTGCTCTTCATGGCCTCCTCTGGCCTCACTCCAGCAGCTTTGTGTCTTCCTTCTGCTGGGTACAGCAGCACTGAAGGCAGGATTGGAGGTGAGGTCTGAGCAGAGCCAAGGGGCAGAATCCCCTCTCCTGCCCTGCTGCCCACACTGCTCTGGCTGCAGCCCAGGTTTGCTGTATCTGCTGCTTGGTCCCTCCCTGAGCACTGGCACCATTCACCTCTGCAAGCAGGGGCTCCTGGCAGTGCTCTTCTGAACCCTGTGGCCCTTCCAGCCTCCTGCTGTCCCCAGGTGATGTTGCTGCCCCCTGTGCCACCCTGCCCTGCTGGCTGTGTTGCTCCTGGTGAGGTGCAGTGTCAGCAGGACACAGTGGCTGGCGGCAGAGGCTGCCCTGCTCCCAGCCTCCCTCCTTTCAGCTCATTTCTGTCAGCTCTCCTGCTTAACTGATCTTTTCTCTACTGCTTCAAGGGTATTTCTACTTTGGAATCACGAGCCTGGAGATGTCTGTCCCCACAGTGACTCAGGGGGAGGGAACTTGCTCCCTAAAAATAGGCTGAGTTCTCCAAGTCTGCCTGGCTGAGCAGCGCTGTCTGAGCACCCTGGCAGCTGACAGCAGCTCCTGCACTGCCTGTGGAGGTGAAGCTGGGGATGTGGGAGTCTGTGCCCTGCTCTTTTCCTTCTCTCACACAAAGCAGCCAGTTCTAATCTGTCATTAGTAGCTGGAGCAGGTTTCTGCTGAGCACTTGATAAGAAACAGAGCAGGAAAATGCTGTCCTGAGCACCTCCTGCCTTCGTGTTGCTGCTGTGTGCATCTCATCTAACCTGGTGATAGGTGTGGATCCTCCTGACACCTCAGCACTGCAGCTGAGTGGGCTTGGAAAGACTCCCACAACCCCAGCAGAGTGAGGGTTTGGAGGCACCTCTGAGGATCATCCAGTCCAACCCCCTGCCAAAGCAGGGGCACCCACAGCAGCTTGCCTGGGAGCATAGTGGCCAAGCTGGTGTTTTCTCCTGCAGGTGTTCAAGGCCAGGCTGGATGAGGTCTTGAGCAAACAGGGCTAGTGAGAGGTGTCTCTGCCAATGCCAGGGGGGTTGGAACTGAATAATCTTTAAGGTCCCTTCCAACTCAAACCATTCCAAAAATCTGTGAACCATCTGGGTGCCAGTTTGTGCCCTTTGCCCCTTGTCTTGCCCCTTGTCCTGTCCCTGGGCACTACTGACAAGAGTCTTGCCCCCTGCAGCTCCTTTAGCTCTTGCTGAGCATTGCTCAGCTCCCCTCTGGGCCTGTGCTTCTGCAGGCTCTCAACCCCAGGGCTCTCAGCCTTTGCTCCTCACAGAGCTGCTCCAGGCCCCTCAGCAGCTCTGCAGCCTGCCCTGGATTCTCTCTAGCAGTTCCCTGTCTCTCCTGAACTGGGGAGCCCAGAACTGGACCCAGTTCTCCAGGTATGCCCCCCTAGACCAGAGTTAGAGGGAGAGGAGAACAGCAAACTGCTCCTTCAGCTGTCAGATGTGATTGCAGGGGCTGGCAGCAGTAACCCTGGGTGGGCAGCAAAGCTCCTTTGGGCAGACCCTTGACCTGCCCTTGCTGGGCCATGGATTAGGATCACTCAGTTTCAGGGGATGCTCCCTGTGGTGTTGACTCATGCTGGGCTGGAGGTGCAGCCTTGCTTCCAGAAGCCTGCTGTTGGGTTCTCCTAGCTGAGTTGGTGCTTTGTGGCTGTCACTCATCTGAGCACAGAATTAGAGCTTTTGTTGCAGTAGCAAATATCCATGGCAACTAATTGGCCCCTTCTGGGAGTCTTCCCAGGTTCGAAGTTTCTCTTTTTCTGTGAAATGCACAGGGATGGTTCCACAAACTTGTGTTTTCCAGGTGTTCTGCAGCTGTTGGGAGGCAGGGCTCTTGGAAAGGAAAGAGACAGAGCCCAGTTTGGATAACGAGGCGAGTTTGGGTGGCTCTGGCTGCAGAAGGAGTGCAGGATCCTAGAATGGCTCAGGTTGGAAAGGACCTCAGAGATCATCTACTGTGACCTCCCTGCCATGGGCAGGGACATCTCTTGACTGACCTGGGGCTGGGGCCAGACTCTTGTCAGTGGTGCCCAGGAACAGGACAAGGAACAACAGGCACAAAGTGGAACTCAGGAGAAGGAGAAACTTATTTGGTGTGAGGGTGCTGGAGGCCTGGAGCAGGCTGCCCAGAGAGGTTGTGGGGTCTCCTTGTGTGGAGAGCTTCCAGCCCCCCCGAGATGTGTTCCTGTGTGCCTTGCCTTGGGTGATGCTGCTCTGGCAGGGGGGTTGGACTGGCTGCTCTCTGGAGGTCCCTCCCAACCCCTGGAATTCTGTCATTCTGCGGTTCTGTGAAGGCGAGGTTTAGCCTTTGGTCAAAGCCCTTTTTGGAGGTGTCTGGACACAAGCAGGAGGGTGGTGACTGAGGCTCAGGGCTGTGAGATTCAAAAGCTCCATTCTTTGTGTTTAGAAGCCTGGGGGCTGCCCGCGTTGCTGCGCCGGGCTGCCCGCGTTGCTGCGCCGGGCTGCCCGCGTTGCTGCGCCGGGCTGCCCGCGTTGCTGCGCCGGGCTGCCCGCGTTGCTGCGCCGGGCTGCCCGCGTTGCTGCGCCGGGCTGCCCGCGTTGCTGCGCCGGGCTGCCCGCGTTGCTGCGCCGGGCTGCCCGCGTTGCTGCGCCGGGCTGCCCGCGTTGCTGCGCCGGGCTGCCCGCGTTGCTGCGCCGGGCTGCCCGCGTTGCTGCGCCGGGCTGCCCGCGTTGCTGCGCCGGGCTGCCCGCGTTGCTGCGCCGGGCTGCCCGCGTTGCTGTGCCGGGCTGCCCGTGCAGCAGGAGCACTGCAGGTTTTTGGTGTGTGGTCAGGTGAAAGAAAGAGGTGACTTTATTTGATCTAAGCAGTGTTTTCTGTTCCTTGTCACCTGGGTCCCTGGTGGTTTGCGTTGGTGAGAGGCTGCTGCAGGCTCCCACTCCCTGAATCTCTCTGCAAAGTAATTTCTGTCAGCAGCAGGGAGGAGAGCTCTCAAGCCAGAAGTCGTTTTGTGATGGTACAAAAGGTGACAGTCAGCTTAATCCTGGATAATTTGATCTTTTCTGTGAGACAGGAGAAGATGACACCACATTAGTCCTAGGACTTGCCTGATTATGTCTTTATGAATGGGTGAGTGCACTCACAGCCAGGCTGTGGCTGACACCAAGCGGAGCAGGGAGCTGCCTATGTCAGTAGGCAGCTCTGGAATTCAGAGGGACCACTGCAGGCTGCAGGAATGGGATGAGGACAAACTCCTGATGTTCATCCGTGGTGAATGCAAACCCTGCCCTGGGTAGCTGGGGCAAGGCAGCTTCGCAGACAGGCCTCTGCATGGCCCAGGGGCACAAGAAGGTGTCTGACACTGGCACTGTCCCCTCTGCTTAGCACTGGGGTCACCTGCAGGACTCAGCACTGGCACTGTGCCATGGGCTCAGCACTGGGACCATCCCCTCTGCTTAGCACTGGGGTCACCTGCAGGACTCAGCACTGGCACTGTGCCATGGTCTCAGCACTGGGACCATCCCCTCTGCTTAGCACTGGGGTCACCTGCAGGACTCAGCACTGGCACTGTGCCATGG
>WBNM01001472.1:4092-51682 GCA_013399055.1 Ramphastos sulfuratus | reverse complement strand
AAGTCCAACTGTTAACACTGTCAGGTTACCACTTAACCATGCCCCTCAGCACTACATCTACATGGCTTTTCAATCCTTCCAGGGATGAGGATTCCACCACTGCTCTGGTCAGCTTGTTCCAGGGCCCGACAACCTTTTTCAGGGAAGAAATTTTTCCTAATGTCCAACCTAAATCTCCCCTGGTGCAACCTGAGGTGTTTTCCTCTTGCCATACAGCTTGTACCTGTGAGAAGAGACCAATTCCCACCTGACTCCAACTTCCTTTCAGGGAGTTATAGAAAGTGAGAAGATCTCCCCTGAGCTTCCTTTTCTCCAGGCTGAAGAACCTCACTTCCCTCAGGTGCTCCTCAAAAGATCTGTTCTTCAGATCCTTCACCAGCTTTGTTGCCCTTCTCTGGACCCACTCCAGCACCTCAATGTCCCTCTTGTAGCGAGTGGAACATAAACAGACAGACTGAAAAGTCTGAAGGGACAAGCATAATATGTCAATGTTACCTTCTGGTTTAGACCAGCCACAGCAAGGTCAAAGCCTTCACTTCTTTTAAATGCTGCACTTGTGCAAGTGTATTTGAAATAAAACATTATCCATCTTGTACCAAAAAAGATTAAACACTCATTAAGTGTGCAGAATGATCACTTAGTGGAAGACTTGTGTCACTTCATATGTTTTAGTAAAAACATAGACCAACATCTCCCTTCTTTCTCATTTCTATAAAGAATCAATGCACATGATTAGGTCAGCACTTAGAAAATAAGGGAGCAAATGGGTTTTAAGTAAAAAAAAATACATTTTAATCCATCCTTCCTTGAAAGCAAATGTATCTTTCAGGAGGGATAAAAAGCATGTCTTAGCCATAAGTCAGTCCTTATGTAAAGAACTAAAGTAAATAGCTAAATCCCAGCTAATATTTGACAGTTGCTGTCTTATGAAAACACTGAGGTCTGCAAGGACAGTAGCAGGATGATTAAATGGTAAAACAGTATGTCAGCTGTTGAAGAGATTAACACCTAACAGCCAGCATAAAAACAACAGCAAAAAAGATCAACATGACAACAGCAAAAATGGTCAACAGGACAACAGCGAGCGGTGTGGCATCAGCATTAGCAGAAATGTGTGCAAGAGTTTCTGCTTCAAGCAAGTTCCTTAATTCTCAAGCATCCTGGGGTGTGCAAGGCAGCAGGACCCACTGAGGTTCAATCCATTGAACAAAATATGCTTGTCTAAACATCAGCTTGGCTTTTTAAAAAATCTTTTTAAAGCAATCTTTGGCCCCACTGGTGTTTGCAGCCAGTTCTGAGTTTTGGGTGCTGGAGTGTCTTCCATGCAGAGCAGCCAGCCAGCTGCTCCTCTACGTGAAGGGTTATCTGATGGCACTGCAGGTACCAATATTGACATACCATGTCAACTGCCTCATGCGGTGCTGAGGGACATGGGTTAGTGGTGACCTGGCAGTGCTGGATTGATGATTCTGAAAGGTCCTGAGTTGCTGATCTGAAAAGTCTCTTCCAAAAGAGACATATTGTATGTATAATGCCTTGTATGAGTCATACACACAACACAATTTGGACTTTCAAATGATACATCAGGCACTGGCACATTTCCTACCCGCTTGGGAAAACCAAGACTCTGGATCTTGACTCCTTTGTTTCTCCAGAAAAATGCATCACAAACAGTGTCAAAACCAACTAGTGAGGCAGGCCATGGGAACTATTAAAGCCCTCCTGTGACTGTTTACGTACAAGAGATGGACTAAGAAAGTTTTCTTTCCACGTCCCTTCAGTTCCAGCCATGTTAGAACAGCTGTTCTCAGTCTCACTATAAAAGGTAAAGCAGGGAGACTGCTAGTATAAAAGCAGGACCTTGAGCAGACCTGCCCTAGAAGACCATAAATAAAGAGCTGTATGGACTGTCCATATGAGTCAAGAGCTCATCCACACTGAGTCTCTCGTTAACAACAGGCAGCTCTGAGGATGGTGACCAGAGGCAGCTGATTTGGGGAGTTTTAGGGGTAATGCCTCAAGGCAGTCACCCCATGAGCTTGCTACAGAAGGTGGCTAGCACTGGATCGCAAGCACTAGCCACAATGTTGTAGCTGCTCCCCTTTTCCAAACAAAATACCTTAGCTTTTACAACTGGTTCATGATTGGGAATACATGCACTCACCCCACCTCCATGCAGTGAATAATACCAAATCTCTCTCTCTTCAGCAAAGCATAACTTAATAAATAACTTCAAACTTTATATAGGGTATTAAAATCATGACAAATGTCGGTGCACTGAAATCTATCAGCATTGCATAAAACTAAACCAAATTTACCCTGTGAAATACTAGTATTTAATACCAAATATATTAAGAATAATGTCAGATTGATAAATAGACTAATCTTCTTAACCTCTGTAAAGGAAATGCAGGGGTTCTGATTCCATTAGGTTCCCTCACCTTATGGACCTTCATTGATAGCCACAAGATCATGGCTGCAGAAAGTGACTATCTGTACAGGTTCTTCTTTGTCCACAAAAACTAAAATGCAAAATAGAATCACCAATCTACTTCTTGTACATATTAATTTATTGAGTTACTTAAAGCAGGTTACATTTAATAGGTGATGTTTTAATGAACAGCCTAAATTCCCTAGGTTAAATTACTGATGTATTTTCTGAGTAAGCATGAAGTAGCCTTGAAATACAAAAACCCAACAACTCACAGCAAAGCCATAAAACAGAACCATGCAGCACATCTGATAGAAGAATTCTATTTCAGCATGGAAGAAGCAGCAAGGAACAACCAACCAACTTGATTTTATTTTAGAAAAATCAAATTAACAAATCAGAGCAGAAGTTGGGCAGGTCTAAATCGACATTTTCTGCAGCAAAAATACTGCCTGAGCTCTTTTAGAACTTGCTTGCCTGCCAGAGCAAATATTTTCATTTCATTGAACTTGCTAGGCATCTCCCCAACATAAAGTATATGGCAAAAATACTCTCCAGCAATATCAAGCCTGGAATATTTATTAAAAATATTTACAATCAACGAAAACAAACTCTAATTCTGCACATATTCAGACTGAACTCCACTGCATGTATTAATCAGCACAACAGAACCTCACAGAAAACAGCTTTTCATGTGAGGGAAGAAGAGACGGTGGTGAGTGGGCGCTTTTCTCTACATTATTGCTAGTAAGTGACCCTCTGAGCCACCACTAAAATTAGCAAGCTTCATTTTGAGTGTCTCTGGCTGCATGCTGTACAATGTTCCATTGCTCTATGGTATAACTAGCAGCAGGATCTAGATTCTTAGGCATTTTCTTATGAGAAAATAAAGGGTATATTAGGGCATAAGTTGTGATTCTGGCTGTGAATTTCTTTTGACATTACCACTGCATTCAGCTCTGGTGCTCTCAACACAAGAAGATGTACCTGATGGAGCAGGTCTGGAGGAGGGCCAGGAAAACTATCAGTGTGCTTCAACACTTCTGTTGTGAGGACAAGTTGAGGGACCTGGGGTTGTTCAGCCTGGAGAAGACTCTGGGGAGACCTAATAGTGGCCTTCCAGTACCTGAAGGGGGCCTACAAGAAGGCTGGAAAGGGACTGTTTACAAAGGCCTGTAGTGATAGGACATGGGGCAATGGTTTTAAATTAGAGAAGAGTAGATTTAGGTTGGATGTTAGGAGGAAGTTCTTTACCACAAGGGTGGTGGAACACTGGAACAGGTTGCCCAGGGAAGTGGTTGAGGCCTCATCCTTGGAAATATTCAAGGTCATCCTTGACAGGGGTCTGGACAACCTGATCTAATGGAGAATGTCCCTGCTCACTGCAGTGGGGTTGGACTAGATGATCTTTGGAGGTCCTTTCCAACCCAAACCATTCTATGATTCTGTAATTCTGATGAACCTAACATGGTGCAGGCCTGAATGACTGCACCTCTCCATCTGCAACACCAAAAATATGATCTGTGTTTGCTACCACTGTAGCATCCACATAATAAAAATGTTCATCTGGAAGAGGCTCTGTTGTTATGGTCTTGTACAGGACAGCTTAGATAATAACACCACTACATTCCAGGTCCCACTACTTTGGAATACCTCATCAATTTTTTAAAAAACACCTTGTTCTTGCAAAACAATTATGATTCTATAAGATCAATCAAGATCACCTTCTGCTCATCTCTGTCTCGCTGGTTGACCCTGTTCTGTTAAGCAGAGGGAACATGGAGCTTTTCTATGACTGAACAAATAATTATTATCATCCAGTTTCACAAGATGGTTGAACATAATGTTCAATGGTATTTATTTAAGCAAGAAATACCTATCTGGAATGGACTGAATCCATACTGACTGCTGTTGCTTTGGTGTGCTGACAGGGAATTTCAACACTTGTTGAGAAATGTAGATGAAATAGGAGAATTTATACTCTCTATAAGCCCAGAAGCAACGTTTATTAGCATCAGCAATGGAAGACAGCATAAAATATGCCTGTCTTTTGGAAGCTGATTTCTAAGAGTTTTGGTGCTTAAGTTTTGTATTACACACAAAATCAACAGCAAAATGGCTACTACAGAATCCTAGCATGGCGCGGGTTGGAAAGGACCTCTGGAGATCATCTAGTCCAACTCCCCTGCTCTAAAGGGTCACCTAGAGCAGGTTTCCCAGAACTGCAATGTCCAGGGAGATCTGGAATCTCTCCAGAGTGGGAGACTCCACCTCTTTGGACAGCCTGGTCCAGAGCTCTGTCACTCTCACAGGAGAGTTTTCCCCGTGCTCATATGGAACCTCCCTTGTTCCACACTTTGTGCCCTGTGCCCCTTGCCCCTTGTCTGTCACTGGGCATCACTAAAAATATCTTGCCACCCACCCATTAGATATTGATAAACATTGAGAAAATCCCCTCTCAGTCTGATGTTCTGTGGCTGAAGAGCCCCAGGTCCCTCAACCTTTCCTTCTCAGAGAGATGCTCCAGTTCCCTCATCATCTTTGTAGCCTACACTGGACTCTATTCAGTATTTCCCAGTCTCTATTGAACTGGGGAGTCCATAACTTGACACAGTAATCCAGATGAGGCCTCACCATGGCAGAGTAGAGCAGGAGGAGAACCTCATGCAACCTGCTGGCCACACTCTTAATGCACCCAGAATGTTCATAGGTTCCTCCAAGAGAATTTTGTCCAAAGGGCAGTGAAAACCACTGTGAAGAACACTTGTTTTTGTGGTTGTACAGGATTTCCAATGTGATAGCTGGGTGACATTATAAAGGAAGATGAGAAACAAAGCAGGGAACAGGCATCAGCTGAGATTGGTTATGTTTTCTTGTTTCACTCTCTTGTTTTCACTACCCAGAAAATGTGGACACTGCTAATGAAGTGAAATTATAAACTATTTATTTACAAGTGGAGCAATATATAAGCTTTCACTTCTGAATCCTGGAAAGCAGATACTGAGAAGAGAGTAGCAGAGAGGAAGTTACTTGACAAACAGACAGGTGAATCAATATAAAAACTCTAAGTATCATTTTAAGCTCTTCGTTTCCAATGTAAATCCCTTATCCAGAACCAAATTAAAGTAAAAAGAGTTGCTGGACAACGATGCACAGAATCTGCTAGAATCTGACACTACCCCAAACAGCAACGTTGCAGTTACTGGTTGCTAGTGTATACCTGTAAAGCATCAGCTTCAATAGTGCACAAAAGGCAGCAACTTAAACAAAACAGTGAAGCAGCTCTCATGGATCTGCTCTTCAAAAAAGATTTAAAGCCACCGATTTGCAAATGCAACGCAGTTGTTTTAACTGTGAGGGGAAAAAAAAAACTAAGGCTTATTTGAAGTTTGTACTAGTTAGCAAATAGGAAACTAATCCCTCAGGATGAGTTGAGTGTATATATATATATATACACACACACACCCACACACACACACACATTTATATTTCTGTAAAGTAACCATAATAATCTCATTATAAGAATGTGCATTTCTCAGTGGTGAAACAGAATGTTTCCACAGTGTGTGTAAGGCACTCAACCCAGACCAAACTGGGGATGATGACTTCTGAAATATTTAATACTTTTAAGTTTGCCCATTGCTAATATAAATGACAGTACGTAAAAAAGACAACAGAGAGTTTGTGGAGTCATTCCCTGCAGAGATTCCAAACCCGCCTGGCCATTGCAATCCTAGGCAACCTGTTCTGGGTGACCCTGCTTTAGCAGAGCATGTGGACTAGATGATCTCTAGAGGGTCCTTCCAACCCTTCTCAGGATGGGGTACTACAACAGACTGAAAATCGTACCTGTCAAAGGTTAGGGCTGGGCTGGCCACATGATGAGTGACAGATGCTCTCTATGAAACAATCTCCTTTCCAAAATGGAAGAGAAAGAGAATGAGAGACAGACACTGACAGGTTGAGAAAGAAAACTAAACCAGCCTGGATGGAAATAGGAACAATAAAATGAAATTGGTACAAAGAGATACAAACCAATGTCCAATCCAACCCCTGATAACAATGATGTCACCACCACCACTGTTGATGGAAGCAGGCACTGGGGAAGTCCCAGACTGGACTCAGCAGCAGATGGGAACTGAATTCAGCAGATGGATTCTGGAATTGGATTCAAGAACACGTGGATTGGGATCAAAGGCCAAATGCACACCTCAGACACTGGCCATTGAAGACCCTAGTGATCCCTCAGCTTTATTTTGAAGGTGACATCCATGAACTGGAATCCCTTGTTGCTCAGTTTAGAGTCATCCTCTCTATTCCTCCCTGCAAGTGACACCTCTGGCTTCCTGCACCCCAATGTGGGGCACAAGGTTTAGCAGTTCTGCACAGGAGCAAGAACCTTTCTGCAGCCCAGCCCTTGGCAGTAACCCTACATCAATCAGTGCTAGAAGCAGCCACCATGAAAACATACTGTGAACTTCAGAAAGTGCTGTCACTGAGCAGAGACTGAACTAGGAAGTCAAATAACTGAACAGAATTGGTTATGTTTTAGTTCAGACCAGGACAACACCAAATAGGAGTAAGCTGTTGACTGAAACTCAGCAGGTATTGTACACAAGGCCTATACAGAAGCACCAACATACAGATTTTTCCAGGAGCACTTCTTTTTTATTCTCCTAGCATGCTCTTTGTAAAACAAGAAACACACAGTGTGTTCATCTCAACCGAGGAAAACCACAGCATTTCTATCCTGGGAGGTACAACCATTAGCTCAGTTTATTTCTAGTTACCAAGGTCCCTTTGTGCAGCTGCTGGCACTGAAATCTGCCAGAGAGAACATACAAATTGAGCTGCAGCTGCACGGCCAAGATTCCAGCATGCTCATCATGGGCAAAAATAATAGCAGTACAGCTCAGCAGGAAAACCATGTGGAGAGACAACATTTTATAGAAAAAATTGAAAAAACAGTCAACAGTTGTGGTTTAGCCCTACTAAACCCCAAATTCATGGATCTGTGTATTTATTCTTACACAGGAGGTACTCTTCAGCAAGACAACAAAGTGTTGCACAGTCCTGAGTCCTCTTCAGCTCTTGTAGAAGTTAAATCCTGTTCTCACCATATCCTTTAGCAAAACTCCCTGTGCTTTAGGTGTCAAACTGTTTATGGGATAGTTTTTAATTGGGTTATATGATCTTTTTGATTAAATCTGAGATAAAAGAATTTTAAAGAGATAATTCAAACAGTTCAATTTTAGTTTTTCCTAGAAGCCCAAAGGCTGCTTCACCCAAAGATGAACTGCTTGCCTCAGCAATCTCAAAATTATCCCTGTATCCAGAAAATAAATTTAATGGGTGGGGTAAAACTACCTAGCTTGCCATGGGATAGGAAGGCAAGTTGACTTAAAACACTTTGAGACCAAGGTCTTTACAATCAGCAGGTGTTTGTGTTAAATGAAATCTGTGAAGCTGGCCTGACAAAGAGCTGAAGAACGGAGTCTGATGAAGATAAGATGGACCTGTTTTGGCTAAAACTGATGAAGCAGGGCTAAGATAACATAAACATCCAACTTCAAAGCACATTCTGATAGCCAACCTGCCCGAGTGAAGCCTTTAATTAATTAACTGCAATTTTAACATTAAAATTGATACCCTTCTATATGTTAATGATGAAAATTAAGTACATGCTAAACATGTATGACTATGGTACTCAACTTTCCTCCCAAATCATGCTAAAAGTCACCTAGAAGGCAGGGACAAACTGGACTGGGGTATAAAATCCATGAGAGGGACATCTCTGTGCCTCTGGCACTTGCAGTACGTGTGCTCCTGAAGCTGGTACCAAGGTCAGTGAGGGTGGTTCAGCGCGGGCCATCATGAGCACCACCACCAGCTGCAGCACCAGCTCTGACCAGGGGAAACAGATATGAGGATGGTCAATAGACTGCATTCCTTTTCCTCCACCCAAGACATGGACACCTTTCTTGATGAGAACTGCACCTTCAATACATGGCTTAACTTCTGCTGCATTACTGTTAGAGCCATTGCAAAGGTTTGCATCTCTGACTGTGTCGCATGTTATCCAGGACTTACTAATCCTGAGATCATCTTGCATTCAGTGCATTTATCACCAGAAATCCCAAACTTGTTCTATCTGTCACTTCAAACAACTAAACCATTTGATTGTTTCAACTTTCTGAGCTGTGTCAGAGCAAGTCATTATCAAGGCATTGAAAAGTGGAGGCAAATATTAATATTGCCAAATAGTTCCAGCAAAAGTGCTGGGCTCTGAAAGAGGCAAACATCAGGATGTCACCCTTAATCTGACAGCTGAAGAGACTGAATTCACAGGGAAATTCTCAGATTCATAAGCTTACCAATTCACATCCATTTGCCTCTCTGCCACTGAAGAATGAGGAAACACACGTATAAACCAGACAGAAACTACCAAACTATACCAATAAAAAGGAGTTTTAAGAGCCAGATATAGGCTTGTAAATGGTAGATGTATCAGTAAGACTGCAGTTCTTCATGGAGACTAAGTTCAATAAACAACCCTGTGATACCCATAAAGGATTTTGTTAGCATTCAGGAGAAGATGTGATGACAGGCACAGTCAGTTTTGTGCAGCTTTGCCACATACTGCACTAAAGCCATGCCTTTTAACTCTTCAGCCAAAAAGGTTGAGAGATTTTGCCTAGTTTCTTGCAGTAATGTAAGAAGCATTCAGCACCCACTAATAAAATGCTGGATAGACAGATGCACTGTGCACTAAAACCACACTGTTCTACAGCCTAGAGTCCTCCCAAGTTTTGCAAAAAGTTTCAAAACTTCACTTAGTAGGAAATGTTCCTTCTAATCTGGTTGTGTCATGATAAGTAAGTCACATTTTTGATCTTCTGATTTACCATACAAAAACTGTCATCTGCATTTACTGTCAGCATGAAATCAAGCTGCTATTTCTGTGAAAACTCCTTAGGACTGGTAAGATTAATTTTGGCAATGGTGAACAAAAAATGACAGCTATACTACAGCTTGCTTGCTGTTCTGAGCTGGCAGAAACAAAACAGAAACCACGGAGAGAATCTCATCATCTTCACTGTCAAGAAATCTATTGCATGGCTGCAGAGAAATATGTCTGCACTTGGCAAGGGCTCCACTTAAGAACAAGAATAGAAGTATCATCATTTTAGTGGACGCTACGGAAATGGAACTCCCCAAGTAAATCTGACACATTAGTAGCACCTCTTTAACTGCAGGCTAATGACTTCTGCAGACATGGAGTGGAATCCTTTACTCCTATTTGCAGCCATCTGTGCTGCTTCTTTCTTCAGATCAAGTTTGCCAAAAATGTAATGAAAGTCCCTCAGCTTTAAACCATCACGTGCTTCTTGGTGTCAATAAACCAATTAAAAAGCTCACTGGTGCCACAGGCACTAACTGTTGAGCTCTCGCACAGGCAGAAATACAATTCAGTTGTGTGTATCGCTAGAGCCTGCTAATTACAAAGCCACCTTCCTATTCTACTTTAAAGTTTCTCTCAGTAATAAAAGGAATTCAGAAGGAAGCTTGACTAAAAGTTTTAGCAGGACAATAAGACTCAGAAAGCTATCACTAATTCCTTGGCTGACTGCACACTCTTGTGGAAAAGCAGTCTTCTGGTGTACATTATCTTTTAAAGTGAATTTCTTCATCCTCTAGGCCTTGGTCCACATTGTGGTCCAGCATCTTAGAGTGTAGGGGCAGGATTCTGCTTGAATCAAACCACCTGAGTGTGCTCCAGAGCAACTCAGCATGTCAGGTCTAGACAAGAACTGGTCCACAATAAAGAAACAAACCCCAATACATACACAATGCAGACATCAGGTTTTTGACACAAAGTATTTTGTTTTGCTGGTATGTTTCTACAGATCTGTTCTACATGCATTAATGTGGACCCTGACTCAGTTTTTTCAGCTCCTCAGACAGACTGTATCTTTTGAGGGTGGTGATGTTTGAACCCACACCTAGCTTGTAGCAGGTGTGGTGCATGCTGCTTGTAGCAACTTCAGCAGGTGTTATTCCTTAGTTATTATGATAAATATTTTCATGGCCATGAGGCAAGCAAGATACTTCTAGACCACAAGTCCTCCAGGGAGTGGCTGAGGGAACTGGGGTTGCTTAGCTTGGAGAAAAGGAGGCTGAGTGGAGACTTTATTGCTCTCTAAAACCACCTGAGAGGAGGTTGGAGCATGATGGGGATCAGTTTCTTTTCCGACATAACAAGCAATAGGAGAAAAATAAACGTCCTCAAGCTGTGTCGAAGGAGGTTTAGGTTGGACACGAGAAGAAAATTCTTCACTAAAACGGTTGGTAAACCTTGGAGCAGGCTGCCTAAGGAAGTGGAGTCCTCATCCCTGGGGGGATTGAAAAGCTGTGTAGATGTGGTACTGAGGGACATGGTTGAGCAGCAGACTTGGTAGTGGTGATTTTACAGTGGGACTTGATCTTAAATGCCTCTTCCAACTAAACCACTTCTATGAGTCTATAACTTTCTAACAACTACTAAAAAATAAACAAATGAGCAAATTAGACCTCTCCTCTTCCACAAACCAAAAACCAAATTACTTCTCAGCTGGATCAACTTTGTTCACCTGCTTCCCAGACTGAGATGCTACCACAAAAAAAAAAAGGTGAGGAGCTGCTTATTTTGACATTGAAAACATGCTAACCAAACTATGGCCTGAAATATAGTCATAAAAATGCCACAAAAATTTTCCCAACAGACAGGAAAGGCACAAGGAGTGTGGCAGCAGCAACAGTTAAGTTGTGTACCTGTTCCCAGAAGGTGGACAGGGGGTTCCTGGAGCCAGGGAAGCCCAATGGAGAGTGGAGAGACTCAAAAGGAATCTGCAGCTCTCGCGTGCAAGGCGCTGTCTCAGAGAGTGTGGGCAAAGAGTGCTCAGAAGCACACTGAGAAGGGTGATTACAGAGAACAGCACCTCTGCCTGCTCAATGTGTGACCCCTCCTGGAAAGAGATAACTATTAGCTTTACCACGCAGAAGGTCATGTGCTCAACACTAGCCAGAGTGGACATGGGAACCCAGATAGAGCACCCATAGAAACGTGTAGCTGTCCAGGTGACAGGCTACAGAGTGTCGAAGCTTGTCACTAGCAGCAATTGCTGTGTGTGCTGTGAGCAGGTGGATGATCTCTGCTGGGTGGCAGAGTTGCAAGAGGAAATGGAAAGTTTGGGGAGCACCAGAGAAGCCGAATGGGAGGTAGACTGATGGAGCCAGGCTCTGTCTGACTTGAAATGGAAATGAAAGCAGCCACCAGAAAGCACACAGAAGCAGAAGGCCCCTGTATCCTGCCCCTGCCAGACCAGAGGTACTAGCCTGGAGAGGGGAGTGAATGGAGACAAGTTCATGGTTGAGGCAATAGACAAACTACTTCCTTGCCCACCTCACCACCCCAGGTGCCACTGAAGAAGAGATACAAGGCTCTGCTTAAGAAAGACCAGTCAAATGAAGATGTGGATGATAAGCAGCCTATACCAGAGATACATCCACTGTCAGAAAGGCCAACCATCCATATTACAACAACATTCACAAAGAATAAACAAAGTGTTATAGTTGTGAGTGACTCCCTTCTGATGGGAAGAGAGGGTGCAATATACCAAGCAGAATCTCCTTACATAGAAGTACGCTGTCTCCCCAGAGCCTGAGTTAAGGAAGTCTGTAGGAAACTTCCTAGTTTGGTATGGTCCTCAGAATCCTACCCATTGCTGATCCTCCACATAGGTGGAGATCAAGCTGAGACTGGTATTCTAAAAGCAATCAAAAGAGACTTTAGAGCCCCAAGATGAGTTGTGAGGGATTCTGGGGCAAAGGTTATCTTTTCCTCTCTCAATAATAGGCAGTGACACTGGAACAAACAGACAAATGCGGACTGTTAATACATGGCTCCACTGATGATTTTAACAGGTCAACACTTGTTTCCCCCCAACACAGAAGTGAGGGGAAAGTAACACACACACACAAAAACCACCTCTGAGTTGAGATAAAATGTTGAGATAGCATAAAAAGAGTTTAATATAAATGTGATCACACAATGCACGATTACCTTAGCTAATAAAGCACCTTAGCTTAGCCTGTTTGCAAAAAAAGTGTAGTGACATGCAGAAAAAACCCCATCATAAAGCAGGAAACTAGTGAGCAAACCAAGTCCCACCCATCTCACCACCATTAAAAAAGCCAACACTCAAACCCAGGAACTCAAAAACAGCAACTGGAACAAAAAGCTTCCCATGTTACAATCCAAACTTCTAGCCCCTTAACACTTTGCTCCAGCCACTACTTTCATTTTGAAGCTGTCATGAGGCAGGATAGTTTTAAGTAACAGAAGCAAATATTCAACTTAACCCATAACACTGACGTCACCATAACCATTTTGGCTTTTTTGACAATGAGATGGCCTATACAGCATGAGACCTGCTGGAGCCTCATGGGAGTCACTCTTCTCAAAGCGGGAAGAGAGCCTTTGCACAAGAGATTGTGGCACTGATCGGCAGAGCTTTAAACCAGATTTGAAGGGGGAAGACAATGTAACTGGGCTAGATAATGAAGCTCCTGGGTCTAGTAGCCCAGCATGGTTGAGGGAGGTTCTCCTGCCCCTCTACTCTGCTCTAGTGAGTCCATATCTGGAGTATTGTGTTCAGTTCTCAGCTTCCCCAATTCAAGAGGGCCAGGGAAATAGTAGAGAGAGTTCAACAGATGGCTATGAAGATAATTAAGGGACTGGAACATCTGTTTTATGGGAAAGGCTGAGAGACCTGGAGTTATTTCGTCTGGAGAAGACAAGACTTAAAGGGGATCTTTTTAATGTTTACAAATATCTGAAGGGTGAGTGTCAAGAAGGGACCAGTCTCTTTTCAGCAGTGCCTCGTGATAGGATGGGGGGCAACGGACACACATTGGAACACAGAAGTGTTGTGGGGCCCTCCAAACTTCCTTCCTCTCTCTGTCAGCAGAGATTTGAATGGAGGAAGATGAAGGTGTGAAATTGCTTTCCTCCGCCCCTGGGGGCTTGAACGGGGAAAGGCAAAAGGCCTTTTCTTCTCACTCCCACATGTGTACTCACTTGTGGGAAAGCCCACGCTGGAGTGATTGTGATTGGCTGGATTCTTCCCACCCAGTATATATTGGCATTGGACACATTGTCTAGAAAAGACTTAAATAGAGTGACCAGAAAGCACATGCAGGTCCATTTGGTCCATACAGTTCTGTTTGGAGTGATTTCCCTGCAGCACCCAGACCCAGGTTCTCCTCGGACTGGTGTGTCCTGGCTTCCTGTTCCCTAACCCTAAGCTGGAATGACCTTGCCTCTGCTGTAAGCTGCCGCTGTTGGCAGGAACATGCAGTGTGGCTGTCCCTGTGCTGCTAAGGCAGTGCTGCTCCATGAGATCTGCCTTGTGGAAGCTGTGTATGCAGACACTTTGGCTTTGGCAGGTTCCATTTGCATTGGATTTATGCCACATGGTTCCCAAATTGGATTATAGCTTGCAGTTTTCAGAGGCTGCCGCAGAGGAGATCCAGGGACAGTCTCCAAATTCCTACTCTGCCCTCATGAGTAAATCAGTGCTCTCTTGGTCTTTCCCTAGAGCTCTGCTCTGCCTCTGATTTCTAAGTGGGGTAAAGCTATCTTGTGGCTTAGCCTTTTCCATTTTCTGACTTTCCTAAATTACCAAAATTACCCATAAGCATCCTTGTGAAAATTCCTGACTGAATTAGAACATGTAAATAAAATTTAACTAGTTTTGTGTATAGTTTTGGGGAGGGGCTTTTCAGGAAAATAAAAAGAACTGTATTTTTGTAATTCCTGCCTTGCCAAATTATTCCCAATCAAATCAAGAAGTTCCACCTCAACGTGAGAAAAACTTCTTTACTGTAAGAGTGCTGCAATGGGCTGCCCAGAGAGGTTGCGGAGTCTTCTTCTCTGGAGACTTTCAAGACCTGTCTCAATACATTCCTGTATGACCTGCCCTTGGTGACTCTGCTTTGGCAGGAGTGTTGGACTTGTTCCTTATAACCCATACTATTCTATAATTCTTTGATTTCTAATATTGATAATATTTAATCTATTAAAATAGAGATTATTCTAGTTACTAGCACAATATACAATCTGCAAGTTCAGAGTGAAAAGTAAGAGTTCAGTCAGCCATGCTTTCAGGAAGATTCACAAAACCTTGTAGAGGTTTCTTTTTCGAACAGGTCTTGTGGTTGAAAATTATTACTCTCTATTAAATATGTAACCTGTTGTCAAGCTTTATTCTACTTAGTAATACACCACTGTTTCCCCTCCCTTAGCTGCATTACTCAGCAGCAGAGCAACATGAATAGCATGTAAACTAAATGAGGAAAAAAATAGAAAACAAAACATCTTTATGCAGCTAAGCAGTGTTATCTGAGGTGGTGCATTCATATTTATTTGCACACATAGTAAGAGGAAGGCTGCTGCAAACTGACAAGTCAAGGGAAGGTTAACTCACAAGTAGCAGCGATGAGATTGACAAATTATTCACTGCAGTAGAAAATAATTACTTCAAAGGAAAAGATTTAAAGATGCCTATGGAAAATGAAATGATTTGTTCTTTCTTTTTATGTTTTTCACAGCTCTGATGCTGAGGGACATGGTTTAATGATGACCTGGCAGTGCTGGGTTAATAGTTGGACCTGATGATCTTCAAGATCTCTTCCAAACAAAATGATTCTGTGATTCTATGTTCTATACAATGCTACTGCCATATATAAAGAGTTTATTTCACTGCTTTCTTAGAGACGTGTTTATGAGCTGCAATGGAGCTATACGAGCCTGCAGTTTTCCCTCACAATTCCCTGGAGGTTTGTGGTGTTTTTTTCCCCCCTGCCTTAGGGCAATCAGTTTCACCATGAAAGCTTTGTCACTGAGGGCTTTTCCCAAAGCTAATTTACAAGCTGTTTTTCACACACCCATTGCTAAGAAGCATTTCTAACGCAACATGTGGCACGACAACTGTAGGTACACATCAGAATCATAAAATCATAGAATCATTAAAGTTAGAAATGACCTTCATGATCATCTAGTCCAACCATTAACTAAGAACTGTCAGGTCACCACTAAACCATGGCCCTCAGCACCACACCTACATGTCATTCAAATTTCTCCTGGGATGGGGACTCTACCTCTTCCCTGGGCAGCCTGTTCCAGGGCTTGAAAACCCTTTCTGGGAAGAAATTTTCCCTAATGTCCCCCCTAAACCTCCCCTGGTGCAACTTGAAGCCACTTCCTCTCATTCTGTCTCTTGTTACTTGTGAGAGGAGTTTGACCCCCACCTGGCTCCAACCTCCTTTCAGGGAATTGTAGAGAGTGAGAAAGTCATCCCCCAGCCTCCTTTACTCCTGTTCTCTAACCAACCCCAGTTCCCTCAGCCCCTCCTAAAAGGCCTTGTTCTCTAGATCCTTCACCAGCTTTGTTGTCCTTCTGTGAAATGTAAGAGTAGTGTAAGGAGGTCTAATCTTTCATGAGGTAGAGCAAATAATTGCACCCATGCTCCTAGTCTACCATGATGCAAAATAAAATACGCTTACTTGGGTACTTTAGTTTTCACATGCAGTGCAACAGGCTAGGAATGTACTCAGCTGATTACTGCATCTCAGCTGAGATAGCAGCAACTTTCTGCAAAAGTATCTGCTCCACTGAACCCATCTCAGCTGCTCTCCTCTGTCTACATTCTCTTCCTCTCCCCAACTTGTCAGCACAGCAATAAAGCTTAAATATTTGTGTACCTTCTGTAACTAACTAAGCTGAAACTACCAATTTACAGTAAATGAAGTGAGCATGCTGGGGAAGGAAGAAGACTGGGGAGGAAGGCAAGTGTGTAAAAGGTGGAAGACACCTTGGTTAAGTGACAGGGTCAAAATGTTCCAAGTTTGCGAAAATCACTGAAGTAGATCAAGGTGAAGATCTGTGCTTTCCAGAAGTTTTTACTCATTGTGGAAAAGTTGGACTAAAACAATAATTTTGTGTTCTATCATAGTGCTCATCTATCAGCTTGTAAAGGCATTTAGAAAGAAAATTCACACAGTATTTCAGTACCTATACTACTATCAGCGACAAAAAAGACATTTGGCAACATCTGGCACTAAATAAATTGAAGCTTTTGATACATATTTAATAGGCAGTGTTGTCTCCCCTCAAGCTCTGGCCCAGCTGAGAACAGTCAGTACAAGAGGGAAATCCAAGTGCCGCAACGATCAAAAGATTTAATATGTGGCATCACTTATTTCAATTCCTCACAGAATTACTGCTCAGAAGCAGTGGTGATGTTCTTTTTATACCTCTGATTGAGCTCCAGTTGCATCTTTGAAAAGATGAGGGATTACTTGACAGCTTTTAACAATCCCTGTCTGTCACATGATGTGTGTTTTACTCTGTTACTACCTATCATTATCACTCAAATAAAAGCAGTCGTGCCTCTTCCTGCATTTCTTTCTCCCCACTCTGATCATGTACAGCTGTTTGGTGACATGAAAGTGGCCAGAGTAACCACTAACACTACTCAGCCTGCCTGGAAAGAAACACTTCCTGGCCAGCCCGTTCCCATGTACCACACCAATTACTTATAACCACACAAGGGACCAGGCAGGAACTGTCACTTCCAGAGGCAGTGCCAACTTAGAGCTTTCCTTCAACTACAGACTGATAGTTTCAGTCTATCCTCATTAAATTCTTCTTTATTTTGGAACCCTGTGATGGGTTAGGAACTTTTCACCCCCCACTATTGGAATTTACCAGATTAGCTCAGATGGCTTGGAAGGAAGATGAAGCTATACTTACAGCAAAGCAAAATTTACAAGCATATATACACAATGTATTTACAAGTATTTACAATTATGTACAAGTTAGAAATAATACAGAAATCCAAACTCCCTCCCAGACAAAGAAAAACTGCCCAGAAGGGCTCGAAGTTATCCCCTCTTTCTCCCTCTCTATCTCCCTTCCCAGCCAGAAACCAAAACAACCAGTCAACAAAGCTTACTTGTTATTTGTTAGTGGAGAGAGATTAGAGTGGAGTGAAGAGGAAGTGAATAGGAAAATGTCCCAGCACAGAGAGTGGGACAAATTGATGACATTTTGGCTTTTTATTCCCCTCAGCAAACCAATGAATGATAGAGACTTCATCATTATTTTCTTTTCACAACCAATGATCTAATTTCTCATGAAAACATTACAATTAGCCTCAAATCAGCACAAACACACATCTTGCATTTTGTTCCCTGAGCTGCTAAGTGACTTGGGTTACTCCTACATCCTAGTGCATCTCAGTGAGGTGGCACCTTTCTGAATGGTTAAAGTTTCTTCTTAAGAGCCAACAAAAGTTTTTTGAATATTTCAATACCAAACACACTACAGAAGTTCTCAATTTCAACTGTGTTCAAACTGCAACAAATAACAGTTTGCAACTGCCAAAAGTAACAGTTTTAAGATATCAAGAAAGCAACTAAAGCAACAGCCACACTATAAAATGGGTGCCTTCTAGTAGAATAAAGATGCTTTTAAGGATAAAAAGCATAGAGGTTCCCTATAAAGCACAGCTAGTGTGTTTTGCAAAGAAAGCAAAATGTGGTGTCTTTGGTGACAGCTGGCTGTTTGACAGTATCAGCTGCCTTTTCATTTTCCAGTATACTGGGTGCTTCTTTATATCACTGGATATAAAGTGGAAGGATAATGAGGTGCTAGAGCAAGTCCACAGAAGGGCAAGGAAGCTGGTGAAGGGTCTAGAACACAAGTCCTGTGAGGAGCAGTTGAGGGAACTGAGGTTGTTCGGCCTGGATTAGAGGTTCAGGGGAGTCCTTCTCTTCTCTACAACTCCATGAAAGGTGGTTGGAGCAAGGTTGGGGTCAGTCTCTTCTCCCAAGTAACAAGATGAGAGGAAATGGCCTCAAGTTGTGCCAGGGGAGGTTTATGTTGGATATTAGAAGAAACTTCTTCCCTGAAAGGGTTGTCAAGGCCCAGAACAGGCTCCCTAGGGAATCATCATCTCTGAAGGAATTCAAAATACATGTAGACATGGTGCCACAGGACATAGTTTAACAGTGCACTTTGTAGTGTTTGGTTGATGATTGCACTCAATGATATTAAAGTTTTTTTCCAGCCTAAATGATTCTATGATTCTATCACAGATATTTATTAAAACAGCAACAGCTATCTTCTATCTCTGTCTTGCCTGAGGAAAAGTATGTAGAAAGCACTACTGTATAATAACACAAGATTCTTGCTGTGCATTTTTGTTGGGAGTTTCTTCAGCTCACTACAGGTCATTAACCTTTCATTTCAGGTATGTAATGAGCAATGACTTCTCCAACAAAGGAAATCAGCTGTGTTACCAATGGCAACTCTGCTTTTATAGACATGCACCAACCCCCTCTGTGTGCACTTGTTATTTTTTTTTTTCAAATCAGCTCTGGTATGAAATAAGAAAGGTTCCCCTTGGCTTCACTGTGAGCCGGTAATGAAGAAACCCTCAGTGAAGTCTACTGCCAAGGAAGTCTTCTTTAATAGCACTGATTAAAAATAAAATGAGGTTTCTACCTAGGAAGCAAGATGTATTGCTTCCTGCTTCCTTCACCAGGGTATCTTGTAATTGGGCTGGTGCTAACTGGACACTTCAGTCAAACAATTTAATTTAAAAAGGAAAAAAAAAAAAAGAAGTCCAATTTCCCTCAGTCAGTGTCATTGACCAACACCAATATGCTGAACTCTGAAATCAATGCAAGACCTTAATTACACTGAGGGAAAGCACAAGAAAACCCTGGTGGGGGTCTTTCTTCTTTTTAACTACATACCAGATTAATGTAGATCTTAAAGCAGAAACCTAAAAGTATATCTTAAAGAACTTGATGACTTAACACATCTTGTGCAAAAGTAGGATAGGCAGAATAGGTGCAACTAACAGGCTGGAAAATGTCCTTGTAATATCCATGTGATTCTGTATCAAATTATCAACTACAAAACAGGTGGATTTCTTTTGCTTGACATCAGGGCATATAAGTTTCAAAGGAGATGATAAAAGCTGGCAGATTCAGGGCAGCAAGCTAGAAGAAAAAGACACATAATTAAAAAGTAGGTTATTCTTAGGCAGAAATTAATTGGGAAAGACTTGATCTTTCAATTTTTTGTTTATGCTTAACAGTGGGCAAACCCACAAATAATACCAGGGAGCTGAAAATCTTAAGTATTTGGAAGAAGACATTAACAATTAAATACTTACTTTTCCTGTCCTACCCTGCACAATTCTATTGATTAAAGTATCCTTAAACCTTATGCCCTTAAGTCTCCTCTTCCTTTCATCATTTCTTCTATTAGCAGGGCCTTCTCCTCTCCGAAAGCAGCAGTTGTGAATTAGTTACCTCTAACATCTCATTTACAAACCCAACTTCCTCCATGAAGCAGCATGCAGTGGCCTGTCTCAACAGCCCATGTAAGAGCCCTGGAGAGGTGCTAGAGATCAAAGTAGAGTTAGAGGATGCTCTTCTGATGTTGCCTTTCCCTTTGTATGGCAAAACCACTAAAAAAGAATGCACTGAAAACCTGCATGCTACTGCTTCCTTCCTTTAATTTCATATATTGGCATTGTCCTGGTTTGAGCCAATTCTGTTCAGGGATTGACTTCTTGGCTCAGTCTCTGCTCAGTGATAGAACTTTCTGAAGTTCAGGACATGTTTTCACAGACAGTGGCTGCTTCTAGCACTGGTAACACTGATGCTAGAGTTATTGGCAAGGGCTGGGCTGCAGAAGGCTCTTGCTTAGACTTCCTCCTGTGCGGACCAAGGTTAACACTAAATGTTGTGCCCCACACTGGGGTGCAGGAAGTCAGAGGTGACACCTGCAGGGAGGAGTGGACAGGACAGGTGACCTTAAACTGAGCAGCAAGGGATTCCATCCCAAGGACAGCTAGAATGGGGGATGTATAAGGAAGATGCCTGAGTAGCGAGACCTGGTCAGAAAGGTCAAAGCTCAGTTTGAATTAAATCTAGCTAGGGAGATCAAGGGGAATGGCAAATATTTCTACAGATATATTAATAGTGAAAAGAAGACTAGGGAAGGTGTGGGCTCCCTCAGAAAGGAAATGGGTGAACTGGTGACAAGTGACATGGAGAAGGCTGAGGTTCTTAACAACTTCTTAACTTCAGTCTTCACTGGCAAGGGCTTCAGCCACACTCCTGAAATCACAGAAGATAATGGCAGGGGCTGGAAGAAAGAAGTGCCCATCATAAGTGAAGATCAGGTTTGTGACCATCTGATGAACCTGAAAGTGTTCAAGTCC
The DNA here is from genome assembly GCA_013399055.1 of Ramphastos sulfuratus. Classification (NCBI taxonomy): domain Eukaryota; kingdom Metazoa; phylum Chordata; class Aves; order Piciformes; family Ramphastidae; genus Ramphastos; species Ramphastos sulfuratus. The sequence goes on along the minus strand of WBNM01001472.1, from coordinate 30,907 downwards.
ATGGGACCCAATAGGATACACTCATGCGTACTGAGGGAGCTGGCAGATGAGGTTGCTGGGAAGACAGATTCAGGAGAGATTTCCAATTCCATGGTACAAAATTCACAAGCCCAGAAAGCCCCTCAAAGAATCCCAGCATCTTGGGGCTTGGAAAGGAATCTCTGGAGATCACCTGATCCATCTACCCTGGTAAAGCAAAACAGAGTCCAAGTTATCATTCAGGGAATTGCCTAATGTGAGTGAGGCACTCTTCAAGCCCATGTTTAGCAAGCAAAAGCAAGGCTGTGATTATTGTCCTTACATAGCAATGATGACTTAAACTCTTCATTTCCTCCCTCTACATATTTATTTTGGTATACAACTTTTAATTCCCATTTTATCCTTTAACTAAGTGAAGAATGGTGTGCTGTGGGGAAAGGAGCTTTCAGGTAGACTAAAATTCTCAGCCAGCTACACCCTTCCCTGCCCGGCTGTATTTACAGCCACACCTTAACTGAGTCTTGAGCAAGCACAAAGTGCCTGCAGAAATGCTGCTAATTCAGAATTCTTCATCTACAGTGAGACAGCCTGTTATACCCATGTCAAGCAGGGACAGGTGGCCATGCAACACCTAACAGGGCAGCAGTAAACCTCTGTCTAATTCTTGTTATGGCTTTTATGGGAATTAACTTTTATTTAAGTAAGATATTGAAAAGCCCAAAGCTATTCTTTCAGCCATAAACAAAAAGACATTCAAATCACATGTAGCATTACTACTCGCTTGAATCAACCATGATGTTTCATCATGTTGTTCCCTAACTGAAATGCCATCTAAACTATGGACTTTAACTATTCATAATGAATCAAAAGAGGTTTTGTACAGCATTAAGGAAAATGTGACCAAGCCCAAAAAAAAAAGCGATGACATTCTGATGCCTCTTCCTGAGCTAAGCATCAGCGAAATGCTGCAACTTCCAAGGACATTGCTCTTCTGCCTAAACACCAGATTTTGTAAAGTTCTGAATGATGACTGATGCTTCCTCACCAGCTTAAAAGATTCTGGAGTGAAGATGGATTCAGAGGTTTCTCTGATGAAGAAAACAAAGGTGACATAAAATGCTTGAAGTCCTTCTGGCAAGAGAGGAAAGAGCCAGGTGCTGCACTCTCTGAAGGCAGGCACATGGCTATAATGAGTATTGAATGTAGAGTATGGTTCTCCTTTGTTCTCATCATAAGCAACCATGCTCTGCTGCAGGAATCTAAAGATACAAGGGAATGTGGAAATTAAACATTCTGTATTTACTAGTCTATATTTAATATTCTATGTTCACTAACTATTTCTGCTGAATGGATTGTCTCCTCTACACGGTATAAGTGTTAAACACTTGTTGGAAGCTCGGAACAGGACACTGAAAGATAAAGAGTTATGTTATCAGCTCTAATACCTGTTGTCATTACAGTTAGTAATATGGTGGTTTATGTTTGACTCTCAGATGATATTAAAAGCCAGAAAACATCTGAGTGGAAATACAAAGATCTAAATTTGCAAAGAAGAAAGCAAAATTACAGAAGGAATTACAAGCCAATACAAGGCTGAAGATAAGTCTGTACTGAGAATGTAATGTTTTTTACTCTTCCACCTTCTGAGTTCGTTGGTAGTGGTAATTAGAACTGACTCAGCTTGGGTAAGATCTCAATTTATTTAAGGCTTGAAAGCCTCATAAGGCAGTTTGCGGGGCTATGAAATCTCTAAAGCAAGGCCAGGAAGGAAAAACCCATTCTTGAGATCCATCTCAGCAGACTAAGACTCGCTCCAAAATAGGAGGGTGCAAGGTCACTTAAGAAAACACCAACTTGGTAATCAGCATGAACACATCTGAGAATGAGCTTCCAGAAGTGAGGAGGAGAGAATTTGCCCCAGACTACAAGAAATGTCTGAAAATGAACAGAAACTGATAAATCACAGGAGAAAAATGAGAGTGAAAGCATAATCCTTCAGACCCCCAAATCCAAACTCTAGCCCAAGCACTTGAACTGTGATGCTCAGCAGAGAAGTTTTGCTTTGATTAAACTACATCTGTTTATGATTATAGTTAGAAAGTGGACACCGTTGGGAAGTACTTCCATGGATGATAGCACTTTGAACAATATATATAACAGAGTATCTAGAATGCAAAGTTTCATGATGACCACAAGAAACATTTAGGTAAAAACAGAAGAGTAAAACATAGTCAATCCAAAATGCCTGAAACTGGTAGGAGCCCCTTGCTAACAGCCTCCATTACCTACAGTCTGTACAGAGCAAAGCAGCAGCAGCAGCAGTAAGTTACGTGGCTATGTCCTAAACTGAGGTGTGTAGGGGGTTCCCAGAGCCAGAGAAGCCCAAGGAAGAGCAGAGAGACCTAACAGGAGCCTACAGCTCTGGCATTTGTGCAGAAGGGTGTGCAGGGAGAGCGCTTCTTTGAGGGAGCGGCTCTGCGCTGACCTGCTGTGCAGCACGAAGTTATGATAACCTTGCCTGCACAAGACTAGGGCACACATCCTGCCAAGACCCTAAGGCAGAATGGTGAGCACTTGTTGGAGAGTAAAGGCTGCAGCTCTGGTTGGGAGACTGTGCCATCCATGCTGGGGGTGACCAATGCCTCTATCCAGACAGAGCTGCTGAGGGCAGATGCTGCCATGCAGACCATAGGCTGTGTGAAACACCTTTTCTCTGAGGTAGGGATAGGTGGTGAACTTGCCTGTAAAAGGTGTGCTCAGGTGGAAGACGTCTTGTAGAAGCTCTTGTAGACTAAGCTGCAGGAGACAGTGAAAAGGCTGCATAGCATAAGGGAGGCAGAAAAGGACACCTGGATCCAGCCACAGCCTGTGATCAATCAGTTAATCATTCAGTCAATCAATCAATCAAATACTCCCCTACCAGATCATAAGAAAAGAAAGAGGACATCAATGCAGGCAAATGGAAGTTGGTAAAAGCAAGCACCAGGAAGAAAAAAAAGCCTCCTTCAAAACTCAAGGTACTCATGCAGAACAGATTCTCAGCTCTGCAGGTTGAAGAGGAAAAATAGCCTCATCAGGTAAGTCACTGGAGATAGATAATGCAACACAATCACTTTCCCATATAATGACAACCATAACCAAGAAAAAGTGAAGGGTGACAGTAGCAGGTGACTCTCTTCTAAAGAGGTACAGAGGCATCCATTTGCCAGCCTGACCCAGTCTTTAGAGAGGTGTGCTGTTTAGTGGATCTCATATCAAGCATGTAACAGAGAGACTAGCAGATTATTGAGAAAGATTACAAAGCACTGAGAGCAGCAGTGAAGGACTCTGGAGCACAGGGAGGCTTTTCATTGATCCTCCTGGTCAAAGGTAAAGGGCATGAATGCATCAGTCATATCTGGAAAATCAAGGAATGGTTACAGCAGTGGTGCCACAGACAGGGCTTTGGTTACTTAGACCACAGGATTCACTTTGAGAAACCTGGTCTCCTGAAGGCTGATGTGGTACACCTCTCAGAGAAGGGGCTTTGGTCATAGGCTGGCTGATGTAGTAGGGAGGGCTTTGAATTAGAGTTGACGTGGGAGGAGATCCTCAATCCAACCCACTGCTACCACTCTGAGGCCAGCGCCAGTAATAGATGTCCTGGACCTGGAGAAGGATCACAGACCAGTAGCAGATCCCCTGAAGTGCACGAGAATGGAATTCAAGCCAGTAAGTCAGTCTCAATGGGTACCCAACTGAAATGCCTCTCTACTAATGCATGGAACATGGGAAGCAGAAGAAGTCAGAGACATGCACACAGCTACAGGGCTGTGACATTGTCAGCATTACTGTGATGTGGTGGGACAGAGTGTGGGAATGGCTCTTTAGGAAGGACAGGCAGGTGAGAAGGGGTTACTAGATGCAGTCCATGGAACTCCATGGATGAGGAACTGTCTGAGAGCTTATGGGTCAGGGCCTTATGGGAAGGCAGAGGCAGGTGGTATTATAGTGGGGGTCTGCTACAGACTCTGGTCCTCAAGGGGGACTTCAACCACCCTACCTGTTGGAGGAACAACAAAGCAAGACACTAGCAGTCCAGAAGGTTCCTGGAATGCACTGATAATAGTTTCCTCCCCAAGTTGTAGAGGAGCTGACGAGGAAAGATGCTATGCTGGACCTTGCTCTCACCAATGAAGAGAGACTGGTGGGCAATGTGAAGCTCAAGGGTAACCTTGGCTGCCAGTGACCATGAAATGGTGGATTTCATGATCCTTAGGACAACAAGGAGGGTGCACATCAAGCTCACTAGCCTGGACTTCAGGAAAGCAGACTTTGACCTCCTCAAGGACCTGCTTAGTAGGGTCCTGTGGGATAAAGCCCTAGAGTGGAGAGGGGCCCAGTAAAGCTGGTTAGTATTCAAAGATCATCTCCTCTGAGCCCAAGAGCAACGGATGCCAGCAATGAGGAAGTGGGCAAGAATGCTAGGAGGCCTGCATGGATAAACAGGGAGCTCCTGAACACTATTAGTTGCAGAAACAAAGCCTACAGCAGGTAGAAACAAGGATAGGTAACCTGGCAGGAATACAAAGAAGTTGGCCAAGCAGCTGTGTTAGGAAAGCTAAGGCCCAGATAGAATCAACTCTGGCTAGGGACATCAAGGGTAACGAGAAAAGCTTTTCTAAGTACATCAGTGACAAAAAGAAGAACACAGAAAACATGGGCCCTCTCTGGAAGGAATCTGGGGACCTGATCACACAGGATATGGAGAAGGCTGAGGTACTCAGAGACTTTTCTTGCCCTGGTCTTCAATGCTAAGTGCTCTAACCACACCATCTAAGTTGCAGAAGGCAAGGATAGGGACTAGGAGAATGAAGATCCACCCTCTATAAGATCAGAGGGTGGATCTGGTCTGTGAAAACCTAATGAACCTGAAGGTGCACAAGTCCAGGTGATCTGATGAGATTACATCCACAGGTCCTAAGATAACTAGTGAATGAAGTTGCAAAGCCACTTTCCATCATATTTGACATGGTGTTCTGGTGAAGTTCCCACTGACTAGCAAAGGGGAAACATAACTTCCATTTAATAAAAGGGAGATAAGGAAGATCCAGGGAACTACAGGCTGGCCAGTCTCACCTCAGTGCCTGGCAAGATAATGGAGCAGATCCTCCTGAAGACTCTGCTAGGGCACAGGGGAAACAAGGAGGTGGTTGGTGACCACCAACATTGCTTCACTAAAGGCAAATCTTGCTTGACAAATTTGGTAGCTTTTTATGATGGAGTTACAGCACCAGCTGACCAGAGAAGAGCAATTGATGTCATCTTCCTGGGTTTGTGCAAAGTGTATGACACTGTCCCGTGTAACATTCTGGTCTCTAAATTGGAAGGATATGGATTTCATGGATGGACCATGTGGTGGATAAGGAACTGGCTAGATGGCCACTCTCTAAGAGTTGTGATCAATCGTTAAATGTCCAAAGGGAGACCTGTAGTGAGTAGAGTCCCACAGGTATTGGTACTGGGACTGGTGCTATTTAGCATCTTTGTTGATGATGTGGACAGTNGTTGCAGAAGGCAAGGATAGGGACTAGGAGAATGAAGATCCACCCTCTATAAGATCAGAGGGTGGATCTGGTCTGTGAAAACCTAATGAACCTGAAGGTGCACAAGTCCAGGTGATCTGATGAGATTACATCCACAGGTCCTAAGATAACTAGTGAATGAAGTTGCAAAGCCACTTTCCATCATATTTGACATGGTGTTCTGGTGAAGTTCCCACTGACTAGCAAAGGGGAAACATAACTTCCATTTAATAAAAGGGAGATAAGGAAGATCCAGGGAACTACAGGCTGGCCAGTCTCACCTCAGTGCCTGGCAAGATAATGGAGCAGATCCTCCTGAAGACTCTGCTAGGGCACAGGGGAAACAAGGAGGTGGTTGGTGACCACCAACATTGCTTCACTAAAGGCAAATCTTGCTTGACAAATTTGGTAGCTTTTTATGATGGAGTTACAGCACCAGCTGACCAGAGAAGAGCAATTGATGTCATCTTCCTGGGTTTGTGCAAAGTGTATGACACTGTCCCGTGTAACATTCTGGTCTCTAAATTGGAAGGATATGGATTTCATGGATGGACCATGTGGTGGATAAGGAACTGGCTAGATGGCCACTCTCTAAGAGTTGTGATCAATCGTTAAATGTCCAAAGGGAGACCTGTAGTGAGTAGAGTCCCACAGGTATTGGTACTGGGACTGGTGCTATTTAGCATCTTTGTTGATGATGTGGACAGTGGCATTGAGTGTATCCTCAGCAAGTTTGCTAGCGACACCAAGCGGTGTGTTGTGGTCAACGCGCTGGAGGGCAGGGATGCCATCCAGAGGGACTTCGACAGGCTGCAGAGGTAAGGCAATGGTAACCGAATGAAGTTCAACAAGGCAAAGTGTATGGTCCTGCTTCTGGGTCTTGGCAATCCCAAACACAAATACAGGGTGAGTGATGAGTGGATTGAGGGCAGCCCTGCAGAGAAGGACTTGGGGATGCTGCTTGATGAGGTGCTTGATGTAAGCTGGCAATGTGAACTGGCAGCCCAAAAGCCAACCATATCCTTGGCTGCATCAAAAGATGCATGGTCAGCAGGTCAAAGGAGGTGATTCTGCCACTCTGCTCTGCTCTGCACTTCTGGAGAGCTCAACACAAGAAGGACATGGATCTGTTGGAGAGGCTCCAGAAGATTGCCACAAAGATGATCTGGGGGCTGAAGCACCTCTTCTATGAGGACAGGTTGAGTGAATTATGTCCCTTCAGCTTAGGAAGACAAGGCTCTGGGGAGACCTTACAGTAGCCTTCCAGTATCTGAAGGAAGGGGACTTACAGAAAAGCTGGAGAGAGACGTTTTATAAGGGAACGTGGTGGCAGGATAAGGTGCAATGGTTTTAAACTAGAGCAGGGTAGATTTAGATTGGACATTAGGAAGAAGTTCCTTACTATGAGGGTGGTGAGACACTGGAAAGGGTTGCCCTGAGAAGTTGTGCATGCTTCATCCCTGGAAGTGTTTAAGATCAAGCTGAATGAGGCCTTAAGTAACCTGGTCTAGTGCGAGGTTTCCCTGCCCATGGCAGGGGAGTTGGAAGTGGATGACCTTTAAGGACCCTGCCAACTCAAGCTATCCTATAGTTCAATGAAATCTCCACACACCACAGACAATGTATCAGTGAGAAAGCTTCAAGCTCAGAAGGAAACAAGATTGATGAGAGAAAATGAATGGAAAGAGGTTCTCTTGCTTTCTTAACTCCCTTCACTGTTTTGTATATACACAGTCAGGCCTTTGAGGTTTAATTATTCTGAGCAGAGGATTGGAATCCTCTAAGTGTTTGTGTGTGTATGAGAGTGTAAACATATGGCAAAATTCAGCAGCTACAGAAACAGTTTAATAGGACTCTTAAACTCCTGAACTATTTCTCAGCTTCTACTGGTTTCAATTTGTCATTCATTAAAATTCTGTAAATCCAATAGGAGGACATGAAGCAGTTCTGTATCTGCTTGAATAAATGACATTTAATTAACAATAAGAATGATACGGGTTGGTACTACCACAAAGATCTGTGTGGTGCAAAGTATTTTCTCCATTATACTGGAAAAAAGGACTGTTTAACTAAGAACAGTACTGTCTGGCAATAGTAGGCCCTGAGAGGGAAAATTCAAGGATGACTCACTGTGTGTGTGACCGGATCTGCTGGTTATCTCCCCAAAGTGGTGAAGAAAGTTTGTAAAGCCACCTTAGGGAAGTGGTTTTCTCCCTCTCCAGGGCATCTCTTACAGAGTCAGATGAAAAGGCTTGAGACAGACTAGGAAAACTTCAAAGCTAAACAAAAATTCATCAAGAGGGCAGAAAACACAGGGAACGTCTATTCTCAGAAGTAACACAGCTACTCCCCATATTCTCGTATAAAACCTACATTTAATTCCTAACTCCTTTTCCAGCATACAAGTGACTGAACTGCACTTTGAAATCCTACCCATGTTTGACAGTTTAAAAGTGGGTTTAATCACCTTGGAACAGATTTACTAATAATTTATAATCCAATTTGTCTTGGAAATAACTAATATTTCAAGCACCCAACATCAGAGATATCTGAACCAGTATAATCTTATTGCGATTAATAGCCTCAAACCATTCAGTTGCAATCTATCACTACGAAAACAGCACTGATCACAGTTACTTTCAATTTGTTTAATGTCTCCTGTAAATTATAGTAAATATGGAGATATTCTTCACCTTTTTTTTGTTATATGTGTGTTTAAAAAGAGTAGTGAAAGGGTATGGAAAAAGAAAAGGAAATCCTTGCTTTTATATTAGCAATAGTCTAAATCTCCTAACAAACATTAATGTGGCTGTAGGCCAGTTTAGACAGGATATAAATGACTCTCCTACGCTCTACTCCTTTCTTCAATCATTAAAGTTTACTTAATATTCATGAATAATATTTTATATCCCCGGAAGCTAAAAGCCTCTCTTTATTCACAGAACAATTACACCTCTGGCTGTATCATAAATTACTTAGTTTGTCAGGACAACATACTTATAACCTTATCTGGAGAACCAATGCTAGATATGAGAGAAGAGATTTGCTTTCATGCTTAATAATTAGTAAAAATGTTTCACTATTTATCAAGAGTAAGAGTTATGAGTAACATGCCAAACATTACTCAGGATTTCTTTCAAAGTCAGTGAAAAATGTGAAATAGGGAATCTGTACCAGTGTTTGTGTTTCCTTCTCCCACACAGAGAATTCCCAAGAGATATGTACATGCAATTTTGTGATTGATCTTTCCAAAGAAAGGTCTAGCTGGAGGCAGCTGGCTTAGGCTAGGAAAAAGCGGTCACCAAACAGGCATCTTTCTCATTATGACAGGCAAGGGTGGTGTTGAAGGAGATATTAAAACACTTTTCTTGCCTTGTCAAAGCTTCTTCTGCACCTAGGATGAAACATGCACAGCTTTCCATACATTGAAGTTCCACTGGAAAAACAAACAATCCCAAAACAAAATAAAAATACCAAAAAGTTTTGTGGAAATGGCAAATGAATTCCAGCTTTGCCTCCAGCTGTAACCCTATATGGACCTGATGCTGGTTTAACACAGCCTGCTCTAAAGAAGACTCACTCCCATAATGGAGAGAGAGAGACCCATACAAAAAAACTCCTGTAGGTTGGGATAAAGAGAGTGTAATGGAGAGTGTAAAGAGAGTAAAGCGAGTGTAAGTCCTGTTCTCCAGACCTTTCACCAGCTTCCTTGCCCTTCTCTGGATGCACTCCAGCAGCTCAATGTCCTTCTTGTAGTGAGGGGCCCAAAGCTGGACACAGTACTATTCAAGATGTAGTATCACCATACAACAAACACTGGGTGTTGTAGGTTAAGGGAAATTAAGGCTTAATTGGTATAATCATAAAGAAAGTCCTCCAGAGACTACAGAGAGTCCCAGGGGGGCAGGCAGTTTGTCCCAGGATACTGTAATTCGCTATTCTATTCCAGTTTCCTGTATATTTCTATTTAAGAGAGTGCCCAGCTAATAGTCTCTCTTTTCTCTCTCTGCCTTGGGAAGAACATGTGGGGGAGATGGTTTCCTCTTGGCCTTGGCTGGCAGGGAATTTCCAGCAATGCCACAAGGTCTGTTGAAGCCTGCAATAGGCCTAGGCACAGCTTGGAGGCAGGGGAGTTTTGGCCTGTTCTTAAGCCTGCTGAGGTTGTATTGGATGGAGGCTGTATTGGATGGAGGCTTTCTGGAAGGTTTTTGGCCTGGTAGGCCCAGATGAAAAGCTGAGCTTAATTTGTGAATGTATTCCTTTTACCTGAATGGCTTTTGTGTAGGGAAACATTCTGTATTAACTGGATAGGTGAGCAATCCAAGCTGTGCTAACTGCTAAATTGTAAGCTGAAGTTTCACAGTCTGCATGAAAAGTTTGTCCAAAGGGCCAAGGACACCACCACCAAGCGGCCTCCAAAGGAATGAGAAATAATNAGGTCCCTTCCAACCTTACTATTCTATGATCTGTGTGTGGCTCTGTCCAGGATCTCTAGCCGAAGAAGTAGTCCCGGGAAAAAGACTTGCTATTCTTTTGTATGTATTTGTAAATAGAATTTCCGTTTAAACATCCAACCAGTGTGGAGCATTTCTTATTTTACTCCTTGGAATGGAGTAGAACACATTTTCTCTCCTTGTGTCCTGGGCAGCTTGTGGCTCAAAGCTAGGACACTGAGCCATGGAACTGGCTGCACAAACAGAGAGGTGGGCAAGTGGCTTTTTACTATTATTATATTGCGCATGTCTCCTGCTGAAGTTTTACATCACACCTGTGTTCTGATTGTGTATCTTAAAAGCTGTGCAATATAATAAAGAAAAATGCCACTTACCTGACTTTCCATAACATGGCCTACAACAATTCAGCGTCTCACTAGTATGCTAAAAATTGGGATGTCAGAGGAGAGCAAAAAGTCTGTTTTTTGACAACGAAGAATGTCATGTAGCCTAAAAAACAAATTACAGAGGATTTTTGCTTCTCCAAAGGAAAAACGCAGACTATATTTATTTTTCTGTTAAGTCAATCACTCAAGTATTCCTTCCAATGTCACAGAAGGTATTTCTGCCGCTATTTGGCACTCCACATACAATTTCTAAGACATATACACCTTCCTCCTAAATGTTTGCTGATAAGTAAAGATTCCTCCAACACACACCCCACTTAGTAAATCTATTTAAACTGTGTTCAGCAGCAGGAACAAGGGTAACAAAGTTGGAAGAATTTCATAGCCAGACATAGAAAGTTACTGTCAGTAATAGCCACTGTTTCTAAAACTACAGAAAATGTACTGCAGCTTTGTAACTCTACTGAAGTGTTCAATCAGGCTCATATAGTAAAAAAAAGCCTTGGATTTAGAGAATGCACCAGGCTTGCATTAGGAAAATAATGAAATCATGACTTATAAAGGGCAGGACAAAAAAAAAATCAGCCAAAATCAAACAAAAGCAAACGAATCCAAAAATCCCTACTGAATTCCTAATGACTGAATTACAATGTGGTAACGATAACATTTATACATCAAATTTTGTTAAATAAATAAAAAACACTTACCCAAATCTCCTGCTGCTTTCACCCCCACAGATAACAATCGTCAATTTTCAAACAAGCCAATACCTCCAAAACCTGAATTTCAGCTAAAATTCAGTGAAAACTTTTGCAGTACCTGTGTTTCTAAAAATGGCCCAATATATCTACATACTACAGCACAGGTTTTTACTAAGGATGTGAGTTTTTCTCAATGGGATATTGGAAAGACATTTTCAACATCATGCTAGTGACAGTGTTCTGAATGTGATAATAAGAGAACAGGAACATTAATGCAAGAAATGTCATCAACTCCTTTTCCTCAGCTCTTCTGGCACTGAAGTGTATTGTTATGTTACTTGATCCAAAAAGAATGCAAATGTGACCTGGAGACACAGACTGGCAGAGCGGCAGTTTGATGAGGGCAGATGTAGCTTCATATTGCAGGACTTAAAAGTCTCTGCCTCTTACAAAACCCTTTGTTTGGCCACAAGCTACTCTTCTACTATTTTCTTTTAAAACTTGGATTGAAGGATAACAACGTTTAGAATTAAAGTTTAAAATCTTCTGCAGATGGATAAGCATATACATGAACCACCCAAAAGAAAGGAAAGGACAGCACCCATGTAAAGGCAGACTGCCCAGCCTTCCAGTATCTAAAGGTGGCCTACAGGAAGGCTGGGGAGGGACTATTGACAAGGTCTTGTAATGACAGGACAAGGGGCAATGGGTTTAAACTGGCAGAGGGGAGATTTAGACTGGATGTTAGGAGGAAGTTCTTTCCAGTGAGGGTGGTGAGACACTGAAACAGGTTGCCCAGGGAGGTTGTGGCTGCTCCCTCCCTGGAGGGGTTCAAGGCCAGGTTGGACGAGGCCTTGAGTGACCTGTGCTAGTGGGAGGTGTCCCTGCCTATGGCAGGGGCCTATGGCAGGGGGTTGGAGCTAGATGATCCTTGAGGTCCCTTCCAACCTTACCACTCTATGATTCTATGATTCTATGATTTGATTTATGGGCAAAATTGCAAGAGCATCTACAGTGGAGGTAAAACCTCTACATGAAGCCTTCAAGATGAGCAGAGTGCTCAAAAAGCACCTGAAATGTCTACAGTTTTCTTTGCTTTTTATCTTCCAGTTGATGCTGAGATTAACAATCGTGCCATGAAAGCAAAGGTAAAAATCTCAATTTGATTGTATGATGAAGCAATCTGCTCCAAACCCTGGCATTAAAAAAACCCACAACACCAACAACACAAAAAAACCCCAACCCAACTAACCAAAAACCCATCCCTGTTATTTCTCTGAAGAAATGGGACCAAAATATTCTTTGTGCGAAATCAGGAGATCAAGCTCTAAGTTCTTCCAAAAATTTTAGATGGGACTGTGATGCATTTCATGTTTTCTGCTACAAAAGCATTCTGAGCTGACGGGTCCACAGGGATGAGATGTTCAATACCATTTCTAAGAGACAGAGGGTAGTGAAGAAATAAATAAGTGTAACAATATCTTAAGACCAAATCCTAAGACCACATTCAAATCTTCTCAATTCTTACTTTCTATTCAAGGAAAAGAGCTTTCTGGTGCTTACTGCAATGAAGGATGTTCTGCCTATAAATAAATAAAAGCCAAATTTCTGTCTCCACGTTACAAAGATCCACAGACAACAGCTTCTGAGTCTGCTTAATTAATAGAACAGAAGAATGACTTCAGTTGGAAAACCCTTCAGATCACTGAGTCCAACCATTATCTAACTTTACCAGGTCTGAGGCTAAACCATGTCCTTCAAGCACCACATCTCTGTGTCTTTTACACCTCCAGGAATGGGGATTCAACCACCTCCCTGGGGAGCCTTTTCCACTGTCTGAGAACACTTTCAGTAGAGAAGTTTCTTTTAAACTAACCTAAACTTAAACCTTCTCTGGCACAGCTTGAGGCCATTTCTTCTTGTCTTATCACTTGATACAAGGAAGAAGACCCTTTCAGGTAGTTATAGAGAGCCAGAAGTTCTCTCCTCAGCCTCCTTCTCTCCAGGCTAAACAACCTCAGTTCCCTTAACAGTTCCTTAAAAGACCTGTTCTGCAGACCCTTCACCAGCTTTGTTGCCCTTCTTTGGACTTGGTCCAGTACCTCAGTGTCTTTTTTTTTTTTTTTTTGGTAGTGATATTATTGCATCCATAGCCCAAGTTGGGATATCCCATACCGCATGCTGAGTGGTCCAACTCTAATAGCCCAGGCAAAATTGCCACCTGGAAATGAAATTCATTGCCAGAGTGATAGAGTTTTAAAATGTTGTATCTAGACTAATAAATGTTAAATATATTACTTGGTAGACCTGAAAGCATAGCTGAACGCAGGCTATTACAATTCTGAATTAAATAAAAAAAGAAGCAAAAAAAAAAAAAAGGCACTTCAGAAGCTTTAGACTAAGCACAATTCATACACATAAACTGAGAAGAATTAGCATGAACACTAAGATTTATTTTTGCTGCTTTACCAATGTCCTCCAAAGAAACAAACCACTCACTGCTTCACAGCTGAGATCTACAGGAGAAGTAGCAGAAAGGTCATTTCAACCACAGGAGATCTTCTCAGAGTAACTTAATCCAGATTATTAGTTTATCTGAAAACAATCACCCAAAGTGCTCTTTGATTATTCACTCATGTTTCTAGTGTTAATATACAAAGTTTTATAAATCAAACCTAGATTTTGGAAGACTTCATGTCTCTGAGTGAAAGTCAAGTGTGGTAAACAAATTCCAGCTCCTACCATCATGTGATGTAGACTTTGATCTTTTAAAAGCACAGGCTAACTACTAATTATAGTAAGAACTCTCACACGCAAATGCTTCATTATATAATTTACAAAGCAGCAATGTGATCATGTCTCACAGTGATTCAGAGCAATGTTAACCCATCTTGGCAAGCTCAAACCACAGCAGGGTGCAGAATCAAGCTTTTTGAAGTGTTTCAGGTCTGTAAAATCATTTCATCTCAGGGCCATTCTGCATTAAAGTAGATATGTTGCACCTCTGACACTATAAATTAGTTTCCTCTAGCAGCAGGAGAAAGTATAAATTAAAATACGTATGTCTTAAGTGAAAAAGAGATGAGCAGTTATTGATCAGGAGTGACCTCCACATGCCTCCATGCAGATTGGGAGTAGCTCCACACCCTGTAGAAGTGATGTTTTTTATTACTGAAGTTCATCAAGCATGCTAGCACTGTGGTATACATCCTACCAGCACCATGCGATGCATGGTTATGAACAGATATTGAGGGCAACTAAAAAGCAGCTAAAATGATGAGCAATAAGAATGTGGAAAAAATATTATGGCTGAGGATCACAGAATCACAATGGCTAGAAAAGACTTCTAAGATCAAGTCCAACATCCAACCTACCACCACCATGGCCATTAAACCATGCCCCAAAGTGCCATGCCTACCTTTTTTGAACACCTCCAGGGATGGTGACTCCACCACCTTCCTGGGCAGCCTGTTCCAAAGCCTCACCACTCTTCATGTAAAGAAATTTTTCCTAATATCCAATCTAAACCTCCCCTGGCTCAATTTCAGGCCATTTCCTCTTGTTCTATCACCTGATACTTGGGAGAAGAGACCAAACCCCACCTCACTTTAACCTCCTTTCAGGGAGATGTAGAGAGCAGTGAGGTCTCCCCTCAACCTCCTCTACTCCAGATTAAACAACCTCAGTTTCCTCATAAGACATGTTCTCTAGACCCTTCACCATCTTTCTTGCCTTTCGTTGGACACGCACTCAATGCCTTCTTGTAGTGAGGGGCCCAAAGCTGAACACCGTATTTGAGGTGTGGCCTCACCAGTGCTGAGTACAGGGGCACGATCACCTCCCTACTCCTGCTGGCCACACTATTCTTGATACAGGTCAGGATGCTGTTGGCCTTCTTGGCCACCTGGGCGCACTGCTGGCTTATCTTCAGATGGCTGTCAAGCAGCATTCCCAGGTCCTTTTCTGACAGGCAACTTTCCAGTCACTCTGCCCCAAGCCTGTACCATTACCATTCTTGTAACCCAGCACATGCACTTGGCCTTCTTAAATCTCATACAACTGACCCTGGCCCTTCAATCCAGCCTGTCCACCCAATTTAGTGTCATCTACAAACTTATTGAGGGTGCACTCAGCTCCCTCATCCAGATAAAGATACTACAGAGACCTGAACCCAGTACTGAGCCCTGGGGAATACCACTAGTGACTGGCCACCAAATGGATTTAACACCATTCCTCACCACTCTTTGGGCCAAACAATCCAGCCAGCTCTTAATCCAGTGAAACATCCTCCCATGCAAGCCACATGCAGCCAGGAGGATGCTGTGGGAGACAGTGTCAAAGGCTTTGCAAAGTTCAGACAAAAAACATCCACCGCCTTTCCCTCATCCACTAAGCAGGTCAACTTGTCATAAAAGGAGATCAGGTTTGTCAAGTACAACATGCCCTTCATGAACCCATGCTGACTGGCCTTGATCATCTGGTTGCCCTTCACTTGCTGCATAATGGCACCCAAGATGATCTGCTCCACGACCTTCCCTTGCACTGAGGTCAGACCAGCAGTTTGGTAGCTCCCTGGGTCCTCCTTCTGGCCCTTCTTGTAGATGGGCATAAGGTTTGTCAATCTGCAGTGATCTGGGACCTCCCGAGTTAGCCAGGACAGATGGTAAATAACGGAAAGTGGCTTGGTGACCATTTTCACCAGCT
This sequence comes from Ramphastos sulfuratus, assembly GCA_013399055.1. Lineage (NCBI taxonomy): Eukaryota > Metazoa > Chordata > Aves > Piciformes > Ramphastidae > Ramphastos > Ramphastos sulfuratus. The sequence goes on along the minus strand of WBNM01001472.1, from coordinate 15,119 downwards.
CCCTCAGTACCCTGGGGTGTATGGCATCCAGCCCCACAGACTTGTGTACATCTAAGTGGTGCAGCAGGTCACTAACCATTTCCTGTGGGGGCTTCATTCTGCTCCCCATTCCTATGCTCTAGTTCAGGCAGCTGGGTACACAGTGCACAACTGGTTGTACTTCTAAAGACTGAGACAAAGAAAATACTGAGTACCTCAGCCTTTTCTTCATCCTTGACCACTATGTTCTCCCTTGAATCCAACAAAGGACAGAGATTCTGCTTAGTCCTCCTTTTGTTGCTAACATATTTGTAAAAGGATTTCTTGTTCTTTTTAACAGTTGAAGCTGAATTAATTTCCAGTTAGGCTTTGGCTCTTCTAATTTTCTCCCTTTATAGCCTCATGACAATCTTGTAGTCCTCCTCAGTGGCCTGCCCTTATTTAAAAAACTATAGACTCTCCTTTTCTCCCTAAGCCAAAACCAGATCTTTCTATCCAGCCAGGACAGCCTTCCATGCTGTCTCATCTTTTCACACATGGGGACAGCCTGTTCCTGTGCCTTTCAGACACAGCAATGTCCATCCTTCCTGGACTCCTTGGCCCTCCAGGACTGCCTCTTAAGGGACTCTGTCAACTTGTCTTTGAAACAAGTGAAAGTCTGAATTTCAAGGTGGCAGTCTTGCTGACCCCCTCTTTTTAATTCTCCAACAACTGCGACCTCTTTAATTTTGTGATCGCTATGCGTAATGTGGCCCCCAACTGCTAAATAATTCACAAGTCCTTCTGTGCTCACAAAACAGCAGGTCCAGCCAGACATCTTCCCTAGCTGGCTCCACCACCAGTTGTGTCAGGAAGTTATGCTCCACATACTCTAGAAAGCTGTGGGACTGCTCCTTCTCTACTATATTGTATTTCCAGCAGACATCAGAGAAGTTAATATCCCCCAAGAAAACAAGGGCCAGTGATCACAAGACTTCTGCCAGATGCCTGTCTCTTAATCCTGGCTGAGTAGTCTATAGTACACTCCCACCAGGATAGCTGTCTCCTTGGCCTTCCCCCTGATTCTTACCCATAAATATTCAACTATATCATCACCATCATTAACCTCAATACAATTAAAACACTCCCTGACATACAGGGCCGCACAACTCCTGTCCTTCCTTGCCATCCCTTCTGAAGAGTTGTAGAAGCCATTGATTGTGGTGCTCCAGTTTTGCTGAGACATCCCACCACATTTCTGTGATGGCTACTATGTCATAATTTGCCTGATGCACAGTGGGTTCCAGCTCCTCCTGTTTGTTTCCCATGCTGCATGCATTAGTGTTTTTTAATTACTGAGGCAGACTTAGTATAGGTATGCTGTAGGGCAGCTCTGATCAACTGTGCTTGCCATGGAGGTTGAAGGTGGGCAGAATACAGCTGCACACTTTTCAAGACTGAGATTGCCTCTATAAAACATCTCATGTTGTTCCCTGTTTCCAATCACATGCAGGCAAGAGGACATATCCCACTGTATGTGTTACTGAGTGTTCCATGCCAGTTATTCCCTTATGTACAAAGACTGGCTTGTTTGGCAGCAATGAATTCCATGGGCAGAGAAATGTCAATGTCTGCATGTGGCTAGAGATACACAAAAAATACTCTGTGCATGACACTTTAAGTAAGAAATTCTGTGCCCCAAGGAAGGTCAGAGCACAAAGATAAGATGATGGATTGAGAGGGTGAAGATGGCTAAGCATGAAGCCGGTTAGGGTGTGGGAAGCCAGATATGGATACCTGGCAGGAGCTTTCACAGAATCACAGAATGTTAGGAACCTCCAGAGATCATTGAGCCCATCCCCCCCAAAAGCAGGATCACCTAGGACAGATTGAGCAGGAATGCACCCAGGTGGGTTTTGAAAGTCTCCAGAGAAGGAGACTCCACAACTTCTCTGGGCAGCTCGCTCCAGTGCTCTGTCACCCTCACCGTAAAGAAGTGTCTCCTTGTGCTGACGTGGAACCTCCTGTGCTCTAGCTTGTACTCCATTGGTCCTTGTGCTATCACTGAGCACTACTGAAAAGAGACTAGCACCTTCATCTTGACACCTGCCCCTCAGGTATTTATAGACATTGATTAGAAACACTCTTAGCCTTCTCTTCTTGGGGCTAAACAGGTCCAGGTATCTCGGTCCCTTCAGCTGTGACCAGTTTGGTCCTCTGAAACTGTGAAGGTCTGAGCTACCAGTTATGCTGAGGGATGGTGATGTGAATTATTGCTTTGTGCCCACAAGCAAGAAAAACAAATCTAGCTCACACCTAAAAGACTGGCCCATTGTCACCCCAAAATATTTATCATGTGATCTAGTCGCAATGTTTTAAAATATCTCTTTGTTTTTTTAAAAGGACCAGCCACAATGTACACAGCTTCTAATGTGCCACCACTAGAACAGAAACTCCATATTTTAGACAGCAAGTCTGACTGGAAGGAGGAAGGTTCATGTAGAAACTTAGTCTACAGCTTGTGCGGATCATGTAGAGTTGGTACTGGAGCTGCACTGACTGAGTCTGTCACAGGCACAAGGAGTTATATGGAGAACTAAGATCACAGCACTTTGCATTTATTTACTATACCAATCAACTTCCAATACAAGTAGCGGGGTAAGTATAAATTTGCATTCACATAGGAAATGTCACATTAACAATGCTTTTTCTGAAAGCCATGTTGCAAAAGATGCAACTGCAACTGCTAAACCACTGTCCATCATAGCAGACTGGTGAAGTTCCTGCTGACTGGAGACGGGCAACATAACACCCATCTTCAAGAAGGGAAAAAAGGATGACCCAGGGAACTACAGACCAGTCAGTCTCACCTCTGTGCCTTGCAAGATCATTGAGCAGATCCTCCTGAAAGCTCTGCTAAGGCAAATGGAAAACAAAGCAGAGGTGATTGGTGGTAACCAGCATGGCTTCACCAAGGGGAAATCATGCCTGACAAATTTGGTGGCTTTTTATGAAGAAGTCACAGTGAGAGTGGACAAGGGGAGGGCAACTGATGTCATCTACCTGGACCTGAGTAAGGCATTTGACTCTGTCCCACATGACATCCTGGTCACCAAACTGGAAANGAAGTGTTGGAGTGGGTCCAGAGGAGGCCACGAATATGATCAGAGGGCTGGAGCTGCTCTCCTATGAGGACAGGCTACAAGAGTTGGGGCTCTTCAGCCTAGAGAAGAGAAGGCTTCGAGGGGACCTTATAGTAGCCTTCCAGTATCTGAAGGGGGCCTACAGAAAGGCTGGGGAGGTACTATTTGCAAGGTCTTGTAATGACAGGACAAGGGGCAATGGGTTTAAACTGGCAGGGGAGAGATTGAACCTGGATGTTAGGAGGAAGTTCTTTCCAGTGAGGGTGGTGAGACACTGGAACAGGTTGCCCAGAGAGGTTGTGGCTGCTCCCTCCCTGGAGGTGTTCAAGGCCAGGCTGGATGAGGTCTTGAGTGACCTGTACTAGTGGGAGGTGTCCCTGGCTATGGCAGGGGGTTGGAACTAGATGATCTTTGAGGTCCCTTCCAACCTTACCATTCTATGATTCTAGGATTCTATGTGGAATTATTCTACAAATAAATATGCCTCACTGTGATGAGTTGCAGTTTGTCATTTGTTTATGAAACAGGACAGTGGGCATTCAATGCCCCTCCCGATACACCTAAGAGAAACTCTTTCATCTGTACATCTATTTCAGAACCCTAAAAGCACCAAATCCAAAATAAACTAAGCAATGTATGTTCAGGACACCAATTTTTAACAACTCAGAGGCTGAATCTAATGTATAAAAGTTGGATGAGAATTAAGGAGAGGAGATACAAGTCTGTAATCATGCTGTAGTAAGACAGGATGTGCTTTAAGTTCCCTTTGCTGAAGAGACTCAGTAAAGCATTACCATAAAAACATGCGAAAATGAGAAGGAAATGCCATTTAAAACAGTTTCACTTCCTACTTAGGGTAGGCCTGAGAGCAAGGGGAGCAACAGTGTAGGAAGGAGAGTGCTTGAAGAAAGAAATAAAAGCACAGTAGCTGGCACTTGTCTGCAATAATATTATCGGCCTGCTGAGGGCAATTACAATAGCACAGACAGCACTTGCTTTATTGTGACCTTACTGCATTAAATCTGAAGCAAAAAGCTCTGAGATTCAGCAGGGAATTTATTAGAAAATTTTAATGCCAACTTAAATTTGATCAAGAGGTCTCAATATTAAAGGTCATATCCATTACTATACAGTGGGAAACCTTGGATCTCTCCGTTCCTATGTTCTATCATTTCTCAGTTTTGTTTTCTTTTGTAAGAGCAGGTCACAGTCCCCTTCTCCCAGCTTTGCAGCATTAGGGGGACAAGACTGCTATTTACATTTTAAAAAGCCTTAGCCAGCAAGAAAAATAAAGAATGCTGATCTTATTTTAAATAAGAAGCTGAAAATGAAAAGCAGAATCAAGCAGTATTGATTAAATGTGCTATACAGCCAGTCTTCCCCACCTGCTGTGGACACACAAAACATGTAACCTCATTTTCACTGAATTACCTGCCACTGCTTTCAAATCAGCTCTCATCATGACAGGGGAATCAGGCATGGACTGGCTACTGACTTGCACAGAATAGTAAAAGCTGTGCAGTATTTCTTCCTCAGTTCCAGCTTATTGCAAACCTTTGAAATTGGGAGTACTATCTACACACTAATGGAGTTGCCATTCCTGAAGAGATTTGAAAGCTGGGATTTTAAAATGATAGGACAAGAAGAAATGGCTTTGAGCTGTCCCAGAGAGGTTTAGGTTGGATATAAGGAAACTTTTCCTTGGAAGGATTGTAAAGGCTTCGAACAGGCTGCTCAGGGAAGTGGTACAGTCCTCATCCCTGGAGGGATTGAAAAACCCATAGAGCCCATATTAGTCAGCACAAATGTGTGAACACAAGTCCAGATCTTTGTTATTAATCTGCTTAGCTGCCCTCAGAACAACAACAACAAAAAAAAGCCATCCCCTCTTTTCAGTCTGCAGGAATAGATATTATGGATATTCATAACACTTTCTCAGTAGCCTCACTATTCACTCCATGTAGGATGTTTGAGGAAAGGAAAAAGATTAAAAGACAAGCTTCCTGTACTGGGCTGACTTAGGTTTCAAAATACATCCCACCTGATTACCTGGTAGCAGCAATCTCACTCTTCCTCCAAAGTACCAGAAAACCTGGCAATTGAACTAGTTTAACCTACCCTTCAGGCTATGTTGGCATTATGCATATTTTTTGAGGACACTGCATGAAAACCAGATATTAAAATAATTAATGTCATATTTAAGAATATTTAATGAATTTTTGTATGTATGTTTACTTGAAAAACTAGTATTAAAAAGACAAGGAGAATTGCAAATCTCACAAAGAGCTGCTTCCTTATTTCTCTCTCACTGGCTCTCACCTAATGAGAAAGTATCAGCAGTAACTACAAAGTCTTTCTTCACTGCTCATTAGGCAGGTTTTGTTGTCTGTGATGTGCCTTACAAAACTTGGTAAGACTGGCACAGACATTGTGGTCAGTATCCTGCCAACTTTGTCTAAGCAGATTTTCTTCTCCAGTCTACTGCTGCTTGGATCTAAATGAGACAGAGAAGTGAGAGAGGTATACGATAAAGGGATACCTACTGAGATACCATTGTAAGATTTGGAATAGCATGCTTTAATTCCTGCTGTGAGCTGTTGAGAACCTGGGCAAATAATTTAGTTCCCTATGTACCAAAGTCTTTAAATATATTCTTCAATTTAAACTGAAGTAGCTCCTTCATTTTCACTTCAGTATCTTTCTGTAGTGAAATGCACAGTTAATATCACATTGCCTTTATCTACCAGAGCTCACTGCTACTTCAAGAGTGGAGCAGAACTCCTAGCAATTCTCTCTGCCCTTTGCCTTGCTCGTAGAACTGAGAGAAGGGAAACAGTTCCAGCCCTGAGAAGTCCCTTAGGATGGCACAACGAATGTACATGTACTGTCATACAAAATTATTAGTAATAAAAATAGCACTTTGAAAAGACTTACTTCCTTTTTTTGCCCCCATAAAATACCCCATACATGTGGTATTTTACTGTCAATGGGTTAGTTCTCTGGTAGCATTCTAAAGCACAACATTGCACATCATTTTTTTCCCCCTCATCTTTCCCCGTGAGCACACATACAAATAATTTTAAAACAATTTAAAACATGTCAAACCACTTAAAGAGTCTCTTAAAAATCTAATGTATTAAGTTAACTATCATCATGATTTATTACTGGAGTTCCACTATTATAACTTGACAATTAAGAAATATTGATAAATGTATACAGATTATTGATGTCAATTAAAAAGCACGAGATTGATTAACCTCCCAGAGGCATGTGGCACAAGCAGTTAAGAGAGTAATCAGCCCCAGTAAGTATTCGATACTGACAAATGTGCACAGAAATTAGACTGCTGTGAGACAAAATGCACTTTAAATTAAAATTAAGATCATTTGAACATATAACCAAAGCATGCACCAGTAAAGGTTAGCAGTTGACCTACTGGAGAAGGACTTGGGAGTATTGGCGGACAAGTTCACCATGAGCCAACAATGTGTCCTTGTGGCCAAGAAGGCCAATGGTCTCCTGGGGTGCATTAAGAAGAGTGTGGTCAGCAGATCAAGGGAGGTTCTCCTGCTTCTCTACTGTGCCCTGGTGAGGCCTCATCTGGAGTACCGGGTCCAGTTCTGGGCTCCCAGTTCAAGATAGACAAGGAACTATTGGATAGAGTCCAAGAGAGGCTACAAAGATGCTGAGGGAACTGGAGCATCTCTCTGAGAAGGAAAGGCTGAGAGACCTGGGGCTGTTTAGCCTGCAGAAGAGCCGAATGAGAGGGGATCTTCTCAATGCTGACACATAGCTAAAGGTTGGGGGTCAAGACAATAGAACCAGACTCTCTTCACTAGTANCTGTGAGGGTGACAGAGCTGTGGACCAGGCTGCCTAGAGAGTTTCTTCACAGTAAGAGTGGCAAGACACTGGAACAGGTTGCCCTGGGAAGTTGTTCATGGCCCTTCCCTGGAGGTGTTCAAGGCCAGGCTGGATGAAGCCTTGAGCAACCTTGTCTAGTGGAAGGTGTTGCCACCCATGACGGGGCAGTTGGAACTAGACGATTTTTAAGGTCACTGCCAACCTAGACCATTCCATAATTCCATAATTCAATAGTGCTGGAGCACCCAAACAGGATGCTCAGAGAAGCTGTAGAGTCCCCTCCTCTGGAGATTCCGAACCTGCCTGGCCATTGCAATCCTGGGCAACCCATTCTGGGTGACTCTGCTTTAGCAACAGAGGTTGGACTACATATTTTCCAGAGGTTCCTTCCAACCTCCAGCATGCTGGGATTCTGAAATTGGGCCAACAACAAAACCATGAGAATTACAAACAAGACTTGCATTAATGTGAAAGGCTAAGTGATGAGGTCACATACTGTTGTCCTTAACCAGACACCTGGATGAAAATAGGGTTAAAAACTGCCAAAGCAGCTACTCAGAAAGTGAATTATGCTCACAGGACACAGACTGTGAACTACTATTTAGCTGCCACACTGCAATATTCATAACTGCTCTGGTGAGGAAGAAGACCTTGTTTATAGGACAAACAGCAGATCTTTGTTTGAAAACAAAGTATGCATTTGTGTACATTCTACAGGTGATCAATTTAAAGGTGAGCTTCAAACTCTGCTCAGTAATGGCTCACACCTCCTGCAATGCAAACAGCCCGGGAAGGACATTTAGGCAGCCCATACCTCGAAGAGGGGATGCATACACCTGATGTACCCCAGAGAGAACAACAACAGAAATCAGTCACTTTGTGATTTAAATTTGACTAGAAGAGTTTGGGCTCCTTTTTTCTTGTTCTTTTTACTTGCTTTCCAAATTAATGTACTGGCATAATGCCTGTCACCAAGATGAAGGGCACTGCAGATACAGCTTTTAATGTCCAAAAAAAAACCCCAGGCTCACCTCAGAAAGCACAGAGCTAAAGACAGCAGCAATGCACCAGTATCAAGGAGACTGCGTAAAAACTAATTAAACTTCTCTCTACACTCTTGTCTAGAAAACAGTTTTCCCTGCGTCAGCTTCCAAGGGCTGGATAAGACATGCTGATATTGTAGTCTAGCAACTTCCTTCCCTAAAAGTTGGTGTTCATCACAACTTCATGGATCAAACATTTCCCTCAAATACAAGCAGCTTACTACAGAGACTCTACATAGAATCCAAATTACTGAAGAAAAAAAAAAAAAAAAAAGACGAAATTGAAACACAGGACATCAGTGATAAAACTTCTTTGTTTGAAAGAGCTTTATGTGATGGCCACACATAAGTTTATTGTCAAGATAAATCACTGTGAATTTACCTGTCTGCAAATACAGTCAAATGGTACTGGTGACAGAAAACATGTTTAGTGTCATGTTCAATCACAGTGGACATCCAGAAGATTAGAATTCCTGCAGATACACCTGACAGGACCATGAAGAAGATTTTGGGGTTTTTTCCTTAATTTTTTTAATTTCTCCCCCCATTTTTTCATTTTGAACTTTTCCCAGATTTTTATTAAACGACAGTTAATGTTGGTAGGCTTTATGAACAGGTTTCATTTTGACAAGCAATTTTAAAACAAGGAAACGACTGATGCCTTTGCAGCTGGCATAATGGAAGAGTTTTAGTGACTGAACCAGCAGAAGAAGCAAGAAGCTATTCAGATAGGGAAATACAAAACACTCATGAAGCAGATTCTTGGAAGAATAGGACAAACAGAGCTCTTTGCAGGCTGCCCTTATGCTGAGAATGAAAAAGAGAATAAATTATTAAACTTGACAAATTATCTGTAGAAGAAAAAAAAAAAAAAGAGACATCTGACTTAAGAGTGGCAGGGGCAGATTTTACATACTGTGTTTTCAAGGTATTGAGGGGAGAAGCACAGTCATTTGAGAGGCCAGAAAGCAATACAGGTAGCTTAAAGAGGAGCTGAAATGCTCCCTCTTTCATTTGTCAGCTGTAAAAAGAAAAACTGTAACTGTGACATGCTGAGACTGATGACTGAGTATAGGTGGAGAAAATGTAATTAAAACCCCCACTGTATCACAGCTGCAGGACTAGGTGACCTGTCAGATAGTAAGGGCATCAGTACCAGCATCACTGCCCTGAATTAGACTGCAGTTCAAGGGCAGCAGGATATGGTCCTGTGGATATGAGACACCAGACAAATGTTCCAGAGCTTCTCTTGGAGTGAAGTGTGCCTGCTGGACTGTGGAGTCATTGAACCTGACGACACTGTCTCCTTTCAGTAAGTAGTACCAGGGAGGGAAGGTTTCTCATCAAGGGAAGTGAAATAAACCAACAACAGAATAGAAAGCAATCAACAAAAGGTGGGAGATCAAAACAGAGATCACTGTTGTAATAATAGCACTGCTGTCTCTTTACTTTTTTTCAGAAGTCCTCTAAATGCCACTCCCTTTTGTTTCCTTAAGGTCTAGCTGTACTTAAAACTGGCTTACCCAGGTATCATGGATAACACTAGTAAAGAGAGACTATGAGGAGTTCTGATGTGACCATAAATCACAATATGTTTCATAAATAGTACAGAAAGCTGACATACTTTCCTTTTTCCTACTCAGTAAAAAAGAGATCTTCCACAAATGCTCTGCCTTGCAGCAGACACCACACAACAAGAAAGACATAAGTTGCTCAAAGATTAATATACTTCAATGCTAGAAACTAAATCTTCAAACCTTCCTTCAGCTGACAGCAGTACAAACAAGACTGGCAGGCATCAACACATGACTGGCAAGCTTCAACTCAGGATCACAGAGTTGTATTAGAAAAATGGCAGAAGTAATCTGAGCTGTGATCAAAACTAGCAGCGCTTACTTCTACCTTCCCTCTCTTGGCAATATTGTATTTATATCTATACCAGGAGACATACACACTTGCTGTTAGCTGCAACAGCCATCCTTATGAACTATGTTTATTCACACATTGGGCAGAAGCCCTCAAGACACCAAACACAGGAAAGAAAAAAGCATGAGGAAATGAGTGGCAGATAAACACATCTCCCTGAAAACAAGAGCTTTCCTTGCTTTTGGAGCTTTCTTCAACAGGCTGTTTCAATCACTGCTGCTAACTGGCTCCAGGAGCTACTGACCAACAAAGCTGATTAAACTTAACTCTTTTCCACAATGAAGCTTACACCTGGCATTCATTTTATGGGATCTGACACACTGCCTCACCAAATTGCTCACTACAAACTAAGTCCTTCTTCTGTCCTTCAGACAGCTCTCCTCTGTGCGTTAACATCAGGTCCTCAGAGCTCTGGACACATTACATAACTACTTGTTTACAATACAGCCCCAACCTCACAGGATTAGCCACTAAATACAGGTAACAAAAATAATGACAACTCTTTATGACAGATAATAAAAGTTTTTTAAAAGCAGCTGCCAAAACTCAACAGACTTCCTCCCCACCGCCAGAAAATCATACATCAGATGCTATGTTTTACATAGAGGCTCTTAGATCAGAAAGATAAAGCTTCATTCTGAGTCACGGTGGCTTGCAGCCTAAAGGTTACTTCAATGCAGGCTCTACTTTGATGCTTAATATTGCAGGTAGAACCTGCCTCTTGTAATTTAGACAGCAGGGCAAACAGCAGCAAACCACTTGCGAAAATAGCAATCTTGCTCTCCCATCAGGAGACTTAAACAGAAGCCTCTGCTCTGGACACTCAGAGTTGTAACCTAGAGAGCCATGGCACTTGAAGATGGGCAAAAGTTCTTGTCTGTTACACTTCACAGTATCACAGTATAAGCAAGGTTGGAAGAAACCTCAAAGATCATCAAGTCCAACCCATTACCACAGACCTCAAGACTAGACCATGGCACCAAGTGCCACGTCCAAACGTGCCTTGAACACCTCCAGGGACGGTGACTCCACCACCTCCCTGGGCAGCCCATTCCAGTAGCAAATGACTCTCTCGGTGAAGAACTTTCTCCTCA
>WBNM01001471.1:34017-49353 GCA_013399055.1 Ramphastos sulfuratus | reverse complement strand
TCCAACCTGGTTAATTCTGACTCTGTGATCCAGTAGCACAAAGGCCAGGGGTTTTGTTCTTCCTCTCGGTGATTCTTTTAGTACTGTAACCACCATCACTGATGAGCCCCACAGATGTCTGCAGCCTATCAAATATTAAGTAACTTATTATGTAGTATTATTCAAGTATGAGAGTACTGAGAGCAAAAAGGACAGTGAGAGAAAAGAGAAAGTATTCAGAACCTCAACATTAAAAACACATTCTGGAAAAACAGATTCTTAAGAATTTTTGGTAAGTAATGTGACAGTTAAGTAATAAAATCTTTAAATGCTCTTTAAAGGTCAATGGATTCTTCCAGTAAATTTGACTTTAGTACTTTGAGGTTTTGAAATTAATGCGCTTATCGAAACATTTTATTAGTATTTTTTTATTCTAGTCAATAGATGTGATTTTTACAAAAAGCAGGTTTTTGTGGTCTATTTCTTCAAGCTACCAATATGTCCATCAAAAATAAGTCCAGATAATATATTATTTTGCCAAATAAATTAAATACTTTTGTGTTTAGTTTAGTTTGTTACTAAAGTTCCAGCAAAGGCCAGGAAGTATTCTATGCTCCCTCTTAACCAAAATTACTGATTGCTCAGTCATAAGCACCCTCTAACATTGCTTTTGTCTTGCTCTTAAATCTAACTCAGATGCATCTTAACCCACACTGGCTTAAAGACAAAGGCAGGAGGCAGTGGTTGCTTTTAAAATTATTACCCCAAACATTTCCCTCTTGAAACATAAACACATATTAAATAATATGACATTAATAATCATATAAAAGGAATGTTAAAAAAAAAAAGGTTTCATGAGAGAGAATAAACCATTAATGAATTGCTATATTAGTGAAGTAGTTTGGATAATAGTTGAGATGTTTGTACAAAGTTGATAAATACCACACTAGTAAATCACTTGCATATATCTTCTTTTCTGCCCTTAGTTTAGAGTCCTTTAGATCTACAAAGGTTGTAGATAATTTTTGCACCCACTCAGTCAATGACTGGCAATGCAGCATGTAGCCACAGTCATTCATTCTGTCAGTCAGCAGCCCTTGATAATGCGCCTGTCAATATAATTCAGTGCCTGTTCGAGGAAAGTGACACTTTGAATAGTGCACACTTCTCAAAAGCCTCCATACAGGGCCAGTTCTATGATAAATAAATATATTTTGCGTTTGGAACAAATAGGCAATATGCAGGAACTAGAGTCTGAGCAGAAATACACAGTCTGCAAGACAGAATAAACTGCAATGAAGAATGAGTATCACAAATGCAACTTTGTTTTTTCAGGTTGTGTTAATTGTGGGATGAGGGATAATAAAGTCTTTAGGATCCTATATGGTGCAGTGGAGCCCTGATCCATGGCCAGGGTCACTAAGCACTACTACACTACAAATAAGATATTAGAGCAATACTTACCAATAGTTCTTTAAACCCTATAAAAAAGGCACATATTTTGATTGCTGAATGAAAAACACAGGCAAAAAGCTTTAATTACCACTAACAGTGTATTAAAGTATTTATATGGCATACAGTATTTAGTTTCTAGTTTCCATTAATACAGGCTGAGAATGTGAGGAAGAAATATGTGATAGTGACAGGATTTTTAATGGTACCTCACCTTAAATGCATTTTAAAATATGTAAATCAATAAAAAAATTATTTGTAATAGCAGACTAAGAGTGCTGGTTAGCCTTACTGCTGAATGAAATGTGTGCTACAAGCCCTATTACCATACATCGTGGGAGCTGTAGTTAGGATTAATCTGTCAAAAGGGATGGTTTAGTGTTGATGAATATGACATGTGACCATTAATGATGTTGATTTTATCTCCTGAGATTAGCATGATTTACTTCGGATGGATAATAATGTCATTTGCTTGATGCAGTAGATCTGTTTACGAGCTGATTAAATTGTAAGGCCTTGCTTCATTTCATGCTATTTGGTTTACAGCTTCATTACTGCAATCACAAAAGCTGTGGAAATGTCCCACATCCCATGTCACAATAAATCATTGTTTAAGATTGCAGCTATGTATTTTAGCATTTCAGTTTTGCATGGGCCATGCATTCCTTAACAAATATGTGATTGGGAATACATTAACAAAATATTCTGGAACATACTGCTGCAGAAATGCAGAAAATCAACCAGAATCTTTTAATTGAGATTAAGAAAGCACTTGAGTAATTAGCTGTAACAAATTACCTTATTATTTAGACAGTGAAGTAAACATTTTTGTTGCAAGAATGATTATCATAAATCTGCAGAAAAGTGACAGTCAAACAACCATAAAGGAAACTTGTAAGCCAAGTATATTTTCTACCTGTTACCTTTTATATTTAAATAAAATTTATCAGAGACATATTCTAAAAAGAATTTATTTGTTGTTTAGGGATAGTGTATGTTGCAAGCTATACTATCTGTAACTACTGCACTGTGAAGAATATATGCATGTAAATCCCAACCAAAAATTAAAAGGAATCTGTTCATTATAATGGCAAATGCTAATGTTGCTGTAGTTAAGGCTATGTCAATGTTTCATTATAAACCTAGTTATAAAGGAAGGAGAGAGGAAGGATGGTAATCAGCCATCAAAGATTGCTGAGTGCTAGAATTTTGTATACAAAAGAGCACACTGAGCTCTTACACAATGTAAATCAGAGGTATCTGTGAAATCATGCTTGAAGTCTCAGTGAGGGGGGAGGATCAGGGCCAATATCTCAGCTTGGGAGTGAGAGCGACTTTTTGCTGCAATCATTTATTCATATCTCACATAAAATGATATTGCTAGTTTTATTGTACAAATGAAAAAAAAAAGTTACATTTATCAGTCAAATGAGACCTTTCAGAGCTTGTGACTTAGCACTGGCTGAATTTGATAACTATAGCTGATTAAGTCTTGGTTCATGTGCTTAATTTTTGTTAAAGTTCTCATGAATTTGAAGTGCATGCTTGAACTGGTTGCCTTAAGTTGCATGTTTTATTGTAATAGAACGGAATGTTAGCTCTTTCTTCTTCCTGTTTTATAAAACTCCTGAAGTTCATTTCCAGTGGATTTCATGGAAAGACCTCAAGTTACTTCATATGTGAATTCTCCTGAGTTATAATATTGTCAAATGCAAATAGGAATTTTATAGAGGATTTGTGAGATTTCTTTCCCCTTAATTTTTACCTTGAAAAACTGCACTCTCCATCTTGAAATATTTCAGTTGTCAGATGAAGAAGTAGGAACTATACCCATGTATAGTCATATACGTTGATTTCTCGTCCTTTTGGCTAAGACCTAGTATCTGTTCTTATCAGTTTAATATCTGATACATCCTCGATCAGAGGACTTTATATTAAATGGATTTTTGCTCGTGGGTGTTTTTGTTTGGTTGTTTGGTTGGTTTTAAATTTTTGACTACCCTAGCTGATCCTGCTTTGGCAGAGGGGTTGGACTTGATGATCTCTGGAGGTCCCTTCCAACCTCTAATGTTCTGTGGTTCTATACTCGAATAATATTCTAGGTCAAGGCTAGAGTATGCCAGGATTTCCAAATGTGTTGCAGCAGTGACCACAGTCAATATTTTTTACTAAAGATTCATGAGTTGGCTATTCTGGTCACCTACCCTGAGACATTTTGAAAAGTCTGTTTTTTCTTGTTTGTTTGTTCCTTTTTAATGGCTGAAGCATGAAATGTTCTGGAAAGTACAGGAGACTTCATGATTTGGATTCGAAAAGAGGGGACAACTCTAATGCTTGCAAGTCAGTTCTGTCTGGTGGTTTGGGGACAGATTTATTGAGTTGATTTAGTTTTCCAATATGTTGTGGCTGCTGGGCATAGATCTGCCACCTTTGACTTTTTGCAGAGCCAGTCCCTGTTGACACTGGTAAAGTTAATGAAAATGTTTCACATGTTGAAGTGTTGATATTTTCAGCAACATTTCAACTAATCAGATTAAAGAAGTGATAAATATTTAACCTGCTTGCCAAATGGCTCTAGACCTAAATTAATGAAAACATATCCTTAAAAATGAATGTTTATTTTTCACCCAAAAATTCAGCTACTGGGGCAAAAAGAGAAGGCAAAAAGTAGAAACCACACTTTGATTCTTCATTGATTCAGGAAATATTTGGTAATACATTGCATCCCTGCTTAAGTTGGCTGAAATGTTATTAGCACAGTTTCACAGTTTCATGTTTTATAACTTTGAAATTAAACAAAACAAAGGCTTCCTCTTTTAATGAGCTGCACCTTTTGACAGCAATGCAAACCCAGAACTTTTCAGGGTGCACATTCTTTCACTGTTATTCCTGTTGAAACTAGAGTAATGCCCTTGAAAATCCCAATGACTGGCTTTACTGGAAATGTGTAATTTTACCACTCACCTGCCAGTGATGGTTAATCTAATGTAATTTCTGTGTAGAAGAAAATCCCTTCCTGGCACTATGAGGTGGAGAGGCTATCAATCAGGTTGATGGAGCAACCATAGTTTTGTGGAAACTCTGACCTTTAACCTGAATAACTGGAGTCATCTCTGTGGACTTTAGTAACCACTATTCATATTAACAAGGATGAAAGTACTTTGGACATATGATATCTTAGTATCTTAGTTTTCCTACAAGCTGTCCCTAGTCTGCCTCTACCATTCCTTAGGCTCTGTGATATTTAAGGAATCTATTTAAATACAATTAATGAATTCTGGCTGATGCCTTGTGAGGTTTTTTTGTTTGTTTGTTTTGTTTTGTTTTCAGAAATGGTGGCAGTATGTAATGTATATACATCTACCTTACTGATAAACCTGCCATCATGATAGGAGTGAAGAGACTCTTTGATCTTCATGACTGAACACTGAGTAAACAATTTATACATTCAGAAAGTTGATGGCTGCTGGAAGATGCTTCATCAATATTCTCTGCAGGTGCCTTTAGGTATGACAGTTATTGAAGTCAGACAGAAAGAAGTAAAAAAGGGTGTTAAAATTATTTGGATTAATGTAATTAAAGGACAGAAGTTGATTCTCTGAGAGGAAGAGGGGGAAACCTATGCATTATTTGGCAGTAAGAGAATCAGTTTAGCTGCAGGACTGTTCACTGATGGAGAAAGCCGAAAACAAACTTTTTTTTTTTTTTTTTAAATGTGGTTTACAGTAGAAGGATCCTGGGCAGCTTTAGGCCAAAGAATTTTCCATGCTGGTGCTAAAATTAGAGCAGGACATTACACTTGTCTGGCTTTGGGTCTTCCACAAAGAATATTCTTAAACCTAAGACAAGGTCTGCAGACATTACATTCACGACATTTGAAGACCTAAATTTTGTATTCCAGGTCATCTATGTAGCTGTAACTCCTGGTACCAAGACATCTGTAGTATTTTAGAAGACAACATTGCTTATGAGAACTTCAAATAATTGGATCACAGAATTCCAGATAGGAAGCTGAGTCCAGCAATGCGTTAGCAGTGTTTTCACTTCATGCATTTGTGATCTTAATAAGCATATTTTCCCAAATTTGGGCCACTAAGAGAAAGCACTGAATTTGCCTCCAGCAAACAATTTCTCCTCTTTCACAAACTTGCTGATGTCAGTAAAGCTGGGCAGTTTGCACTGGCGCCAAATTTGCTTTAAAAGGTTCTTAAGGAATCAGCACACCCTAAATCCTTGGCTGATCTAGAAGGCATCCAAATGGATGCTGAGGAGGGTCAAAGCTGTAAGCAAAGAAAATCTACAAGGCAGTGTGTATGCATGTGTTTACATTGTGTCCTCCACTGTAGGTCTCATTCAAATATTTAGAGGCTGTTTGATGGCACTTGGAGCCAGGAGTTCTGAGCAGCTTTAGGAATCAGAACCATGGATTTTCTGAAGAAAGAGAGCTTCCTACAAGATATCTTGTTAGATTTCATCATGAGAAAAGTCTCTGTGATTTTCTGTGTTTATCAAGTCCACAGCATTTCATTGAGGATATCCTGTATTAAGTGCAACTATGTTCAATTGAACTAGGTAAAGAATATAGAAAGAAATTGAGGCAGAAAATTTGTTATTTTTTTTCCTTCATAGAGGTCAAAAATAGGTTTTGCAAAAAGCATTGTGCCTCCTGCAATTATTGCATTACTTCTAACAGAGAGACCACTGTAGTCAAGCTTTTTAATGAACAAATTTTGTGGAATTTCAAGTCTCTAAAGTCTCTTAACGTTCCACATGAGCATTATGTTGCTTGCTTTCTCTGCCAAAGCTGGCATGTATCAGAATGCAGTAAAAGAAAAACTATTTCATTCAAAATTAAATGGCACCATCCAATTAAAAAAAAAAAAAAAGACCCAAGTTTGAAACTGTAAAATCTATTGAAAGTTTCTTTCTGTTTTAGAGGAAATGTACCAGTTGCTATTGGAAGAGTTACTCTAAACGATTGGCTTCTAGTTAACTATTATGTGTGCTACCAGGATTTGCAGTTGTTGAATTTTTTTTTTTTTCATTTGTCCTCTTCAGAAGAGGTAGAGAAAAGAACAGAAAACTATTGAAAAGATTTGCTTAGTCTTTGAACTTTTGAATCAGTGTCATACTAACAAAAAGATGTTTTGAAGTCTTTAACCATTAATTGACTAACTGGTTTTCTTTAGACATAAAACTTGTCAAAGTCTTGATTGTTGTAAATCCATGGTGATAGATTCTGGCTGAATGCCTAAGTACAAGGTCTCTGAACTCTAGGATAACATTTTCTGAAACAATTTGGGCTTATCCCCCATAATGCCATTTAAACAAACATAATTGCCTAGAAGTTTCATTTTTGTGCACTCTTTATCAAGTACTATTTGAGAGATAGGGCCTTTTAGGAACAGACCCTAAATGACAAAATCTGGCCTCTACCTAACCTTAGATTTCTCACTTCTTGTTTATTTACACAAAATAAGCCAATATTAACAGCATTAAAAATCCACTGTAAGCAGAAAACCTGTTACATACTCTCATTTTCCTGTTGTAAATAACCTTTAGAATGGGTCCAAAGTAAGAGTCCATGAATAGCATAAATCTCACACCCTTCTGCAGTAACACTAATCACTATCTTCAGATATGCCCAGAGAGGCAGTAGAGTCTCCATCTCTGGAGTAATTAAAAATCTACCTGGACATCATCTCGTGCAACCTATTCTAGGTGAACCTGCTCTTGTAGCAGAGTTGGACTAGATGATCTCCAGAGGTCCCTTCCAAGTCCTACCATTCTGTGATTCTGTGATGCATGGCAGCCAGTAAGCTTGCTCTCTGTGAAATGAATAAAAACCTTCAGACTGAAAGTTGAGACTACACTTTTTTGTTGCAGAGTAACTTTACTGAAGAGATATACTGGGATGATTTTCTTAAATTCCTAAAGTCATCTCTACAGAATAGCAATTTGCATTTTCCACATCTCTTTCACTGCTAAAATTACTTGTGTTTTAGAAGAAGTGGTAGGTAAGATTTAAATAATATACAGGAATGATGAAAATATACTTTTAACACCTTTTCCAGGTAACAGGACAACTCTGAAATGACAGTTACATCTCTAGGAAGTCTTCATTAAAAGATGGAAGTTCTTAATATCCAATGAGTTTTCAGCAGCCCACAGGATGAGTTAGTGATAGTACTCTGCTCTGCAGTTGTCCAGGCCCTCAGAGTTCTAACAGGCCTTGATGGTTCTCACCAGCTTCATCCACAGTCTCCCCTAAACCCTGCCCACAGACCCTGGAACTGTCTCAGTCTACCTGAGCTAGACCATAGGAGGCACCAGTCTCCAACCTGGCCGTGGTCCCCCCTGATCCCAAGCCTGATCCATGAGCTGATGGCCTTGGTTTCACTTTGTCACCATGACAACTTTGCCTTATACCCTAACATATTTTACAATTAAACCATTTTATTTTACAATTAAATCACTTTATTAACAATAAAGAAGTATTGAAATGCCAAATACTATTTGCAATGAAAACTGTTACAAAAATCCCTTCTGCCAGTACTGAGTAACAAAATTGAAAAGGTATGTGTTAAAGAAACATTAATATCAGGCAACACAATCTCAGTGGTAGCAGTAGTGGAGAGCTGAGTGGTTGCACAGGAATTAGTGAGAGCCAGGAACAGCTGTTTGCTGCACAAGTGTAAGGACTTTCTATCTGTCAGTTACTGCATAGCTGTGAGATTGAAGGACAATCCACAGGTACCTGTGTAAGTTAAAACAGCGTTCAGCAACTTAAGTTGATGAGACAGTAGGGTCTTACAAAATGATGCAAAACTAATAATAGATATTAATTTTGATATCCGGGCAGAGATTGTTAATAACTATGAAACTGTTTATTAACATTAAATCTCACCAGAAAACTTATATACAACGTTCAAAACGCACAGCTTGGAAATTTATACCTACAGGGAATAGGCAAAACTGGAACACTTTAAAGGTAACTAGCATAAGCAAGTATCTTTACTGGAAGAGATGGTTTGGGCAGTCACTTATACCGCTTGCAGTTAATTATCCTGCTCAGCCACTGGATGGGTGCAGGAAGCTCCTTTCTGCTGATGGCAGAAGGCAATTAATGATTACAAGAGGCTTGAAGTATTTACTCGCAAAAATATTATAGGACAATATCCAAAGCACGTGGCAGGGCTGCTACCAGGCTGAAAGCCGTTAAGAAGCTCTGGAGTTTCCCCAGGCTCGTGGGTGCTGGAGAAAGGAGGCAGATGATCTCTGACCTGGTCCTGGCTCTCTTGGCAGGAGGCTTTCAGGTGCAGGCAGGACGTCTTGTGGTGTGCAGTCTTGGCACGGTGTCACGCTGGCTGTGCAGGCCGACCACGTGGAGGCAACAGAGCCTGATCCTGGTTGCTGAAGTTCCACACAGCTCAGGATCAATGAGGTAGCAAGCAGGCACAGATACAATGGGAGAGAGCCCGTATAATAGCAGAGCACCTACATAATAGCAGAGCATATGTTGTGTTCCTTGCTCATCCTTTTGTATCCATTCAGCCCGAGACTAATGGGCCTTTGGGCATAGATTAGCCAATCAGGATGGCACTTTGCCAAGCTTGACAATACTAGGTGAAGCCAGGACTTTTGTCCTCTTTCCTGTGGCCGCCACTCCCAGCACAGAAGGAGGGAGAGCAGGGGAGCATGAATCCAGGACATGTACAAGCCCACCTTGGCCTATTTAGGTCTACCACGACATAGGGTAATCCTCCAACTGCTATCAGTTCTGCTCCTTCAACTCTGGATCAGCATCAGAGAACAAAGGGGCTGAGGTTTCATCCCTGTTTATTCACTTCTCTGTCTCTTTCGCAATTTCCATTTCCTCCCTGACTCTGAGGTGCTGGTTCAACCTGCATTACAAGTCTTTATGCATTTCTTGCAACAGATCATTCAAGAAAAAATTTCCTGGTGGTTCCCTAGTAATATGGGTGTTTGTCTCAAATCTATCTAAGGTAGAAGTCCTGTCTAAGCAAGGAAAGAACAAGATTTTTTTCATCACTGGAAAACTAAAAAAAAAAAAAAAAAAAAAAAGCCCTTACCTTCTACATTAAGCAGCTCGGATGGCCAAAAATTGGTAATTTTACATAATTAATACATCTTATTTCATCTCTGATGATTTACCTGTACAAAAGCTGTTTCAGGGTAGTTTACTAACTGACAGACAGACTGGTAATTATTGTAGATTTAGGACACCTAAAACCAAAAAGCTGTCAGGCCTGACTATTGCACAAAGGGATCAGACCAAAAGGCTGACACATTACTTCTTTTTTCAGATTAGCAAAGCCTTCGATGCAGGCTTCCCTCCATCATTCCTCCTTGGATGCTAATCCCTAGACCCTAGACCTAAGGTTTTGCAATTCTATAGCTGGACAGCACCTATACTAAAAGGATTTTCTATTGCTGCTGTCTGCTTAGCAGATTAGTTATAGGAGGCAACAGAACAGGCCATGCATTATCTGCACAGAATCTCCAACTGCCTTGAGGTTTTCCTGTTTAGAAAATTCTCAAGCATTAGCAACTAGCCATGGAGAAACATTACTAAGCACATGTGTCCGATTTTCCATTCTGAGAGCGAAAAGACCAGTGGCCCAAAGTGGTTGTGACTAAGGAATTTCTTAATTTAATTTTTAATTTAACCCAGTGCAAAAGAGTATAGAATATGCTATAAAGATAGCACTAGTGAAACTACCTAGAACGGTATAGCAGTAACACAATGTCATACAATGAAAGTGCATGAAGCATGCACACATCTCCTATAATTCTGGTTTGGGGTTTTTTCTCCCTTTTTTTTTTTTTTTTGTTTTTGTTTTTTGGGTTTTTTTAGCAATCAATTCAAGTAGAGCTAGAAATAATTAGCTGATTTTAAGAACATCTACTTCACTTTGAAGCCATCTGATCTGACTTTAACATGGAGGACTAGAGGTTATGCTGGAAGAACAGTGGTGATAAGGAACTGCCATGCCTTCTGCCCTCATGAAGTTAAGCCATTTTGCAGAGCGATCCACCATAAACAGTGACTCTGTGAGTCATAATCTGGAAAATCCTTGATGTACAGAGCAATTGGTCTAGGGCAATAAGAAATATGACACCTTCTCACCAACTAAAGCACTTTGTGGCTTTTTCTTGACCTCTTGCCTGAGTAGACCTTTGGTACTGGGTCCCAGATCTTCCCATTTGCTCAATATTTTATTCCCATTTCTCTCTCTGTAACCTTGTGTTCCTTAGTTCTGTCTTAGACACTGTACTGCTTGAGACTTTGTAAGGCTGCAGTCTACATGCTGATTGAGGACTGAGGAAGGAGAAAGTAGAACATTCTTAGTTCTTTCAACAACAGAAGGAAACATGATTTTTTAGAACTGCTTTGGTCTCTTTATTATGCAGGATTTAATGCTGTATTTTTTAGTTCTTTCAAACCAAAGGCTAGTTTTTTATTCTATAATTTCTTTCTCTATTTCTTGCACAAGCTTTCATATAAAACACAGTTGTGGATGTCCCTACCAAAATCACACTTTCTACTTGATTCACACCAGAAGCCAACCAGAAGTCATGTGTGATTCTCCATCCTCCTAGCAGTTCATAGAGACATCTAACTAGAGACTGCTGATGCACAGACAGCTGGAAAATGCATTGTCTGTTACAGAGAAGTAATGTGGGAATAAGTAAAGAGAAAGACCAGAACACCTCACACTAGGGAACTGTGGAATTGACTGTCAAGTCAGTATGTCCCCAGAATGAGAGGATATAAGTTCAACACATACAAACCCAGATTTTGAGATTTGAGCTCAGGTAAGATTCTGGGTTACATGACATTTGTAAGGAAAGTACATGAAATCTAGAGATTTCATGTATTTAAAATCTGTTCTCAATCAAACTAAGATGAATTAGTTTTTGGTGGGTGTTGTTTTTTGTTGGTTGGTTTTATTGGTTTTTTTTTTAAGTCCTTGAAAAGATTCCCAGAATTTTTAATTAATAGCCTTCTGAAAATCCAAGTTTAAAATTATTTCAGGCTGAGGCAGGATGCAACCAGCACTACAAAAATACTCTACATGTAGAGGTTTATCACATAATGTCATTACCTTATTCCAGTTTCTATTCTACAACAAACATGTCTGCACAAGAAGTTATTCCGTAAGAATGCTGCTTTTATCCTTGACTAATTCCACGTGCAGTCAAGCTTTTAGTCAAATCAGCACAACTTCATGTGTAGATAAATCATCAGTCCATCCCTGCCTGCATTTACAGGAAATCTGTATCTCTGTCAATAAAAGCAGCCGAAAGATCTGAAAATGTCACATTCATTTGCAGAGTAAGCATATACCCTATAAGCTCCTACCCTTATTACCCTACTATTTCTTGTGCCTTTTGGAGGTTTTAGGAACTGCATATCCTTCATATTTTTTGTTCAGTGTCATTAGCAAACTAATAAGTACCATGGAAAGAAGGAAAATCTTCCTATGTTTACTGATAAACCAAAAGGAAGGGTTTTTGAGAGTGACAATGCTCCATCAGCTTTACATATAAATCTAGGAGAAGAAAGAAAAGTTGCTTTTCTTTTTTGGGGAAAAAAAGAGCATGCTAGACCTTTTAACCATAAAGGCTTTCCTTTCTTCATATAGTCTTAAGTATTCGTGTTTGTCACCTGTGTTTGCCTAGTTCTATCATGAGTCTGACTCAAAGCCTTAATAGAACATTAATGTCCAAGCCCTAGAACTTCCACTGTTACATTTCTATCATTTATCTCTGTTACTGATTTTATCTGCAGTTACTTTTTAGAGAAGGGAAATAGCAAGCTGTACATTTCAAAGACTACACAAGATTAATGAATGTGTACAGCTGGAACCTGCTGTTCAGGATTTAAAATATCAGTAGGAGCTCTTAATACGTAGTTAAAATTATTCATCTTCTACTTTGCGTCAGTTTTGTACCTCCATTTTAATATTCTTCTCTAATACAGGGTTTAACAATTCAAGTACAGGCTAGGTGGCCTTATTAGCATCTTCCTCCAAATAAACAAGTTTATCTTTGAATGCAACTGCACATGAAAGTCATCACCACGAAATGGCTACATTTTAGTCCATAAGAAATTTTGTGATGCTGGCTGTTCAGGCATATTTTAATATGAACTTGTCCCAACTCTATTCTCAACAGAGAGAGTAACTCCTCTGCTGAGAAGAGCCTGTGAAGACTCGTATGCTTATTTTCCATTCTCCAGGCCCAGTGCTTCCCCCAGCAGCTGAAGGAGTCAGCACTATCATCATATTTACATGCCGTGGGCAGGAGGCTGCATGCCTCTTTAACATCATGATAGAATACAGATATCATGCATTACACAAACAAGTGAGCCTAAATCCAATTGGTTTTCTTTCCAGCAAGGTCATTCTATATTTCTGTAATAGGGTCAGTAAGTAAGATAATTCCTCCATTTTGGATATGGTTTTGTTCTTTAAGTAGATATCATCAGTCTTACCAATTATTGACTATTCTGATTTAGGCACAATAAAATAAAGAGGACTGATGCAACCTATACTTGAGTCACTCCACTTGCACAAGCTCAGTATTCATTTCAGAGAGCACCTGATCCACAGTATTCAAGGATTAAAAACTGCCTGGAAAAAGTATAATTACTAAGACCTGGCTGTCTCCCTTCTAGTAAATACAGGGCTCCTCAGCTAACTACAGCCAGGGAACTAGCCTGGGATGTTTAGACCCGGCGTTTCCCATAGTGTTCTCATGTCTGCAGGATCTTATTTACTACATAAAATGCCTGCTCCCATGTGCATTGGCTGGTGACTTTCCATGACAGAGCTACAGCATCAGTAGGTAAGGGAAGAGCAACTGATGTCATATGCCTGGACTTGTGTAAAATGTTTGATACTGTCCCAAAATGACATTCTGGTCACCAAGTTGGAAAAGCATGGACCATTGGCAGGATAAGGAATTGGCTAGACAGCCGCACCCAGAGAGTTGCAGTCAATGGCTCAACGTCCAAATGGAAAGCAGTGACAAGTGGCATCCCTCAGGAGTCAGTACTGGGACCACTGCTGTTTAACATCTTTGTTAGCAACACAGACAGGAGAATTGAGTGCACCCTCAGCAAGTCTGCAAATACAGTAAGCTGTGTGGTCCGGTTGACACACTGGAGGGAAGGGATGCCATCTAGAGGGACTCTGACAGGCCCAAGAGATGAGCCCAAGCCAACTTCATGAAGTTCAGCAAGGCCAGCTGCAAGGTTTGGGATTGGGCCAATCATAAGAACAAATATAGGCTGAGTGAGAAGTGTCTCAAGAGCAGTCTCAAGGAGAACTTGGCGATGTAAGTTGATGAAAAGCTCAGCATAAGCTGACAGTGTGCACTTGCAGCCCAGAAGGAGAACTGTGTCCTGGGCTGCATAAAAAGAAGTGTGAGCAGCAGAACAAGGAAGGTGGTTCTGCCTCTCTGCTCTGCTCTCATGAGATCCCACCTGGAGTATTGCATCCAGTTCTGGTGCCTCCAGCACAAGACTGACATTGAACTGCTGGATCGAGTCCAGAGGAGGGCTATGAAGATGATCAGAGAGCTGGAGAATATCTGCTACAGGAACAGGCTGAGAGAGAGAGGGTGTTCAACGACAGCTCTAGGGAGCCTTCCAGTGTCTGAAGCGAGCCTACAAGAAAGCCAGGAAGGGATTTTTTACAAGGGCTTGTAGTGACAGGACAAGAGGGAATGGATTGAAGCTTGAAGAGGATAGATTTAGACTAGATATTAGGAAGAAATTCTTTCCAGTGAGGGCAATGAGACACTGGAACAGGTTGCCCAGGGAGGTTATCAGTGCCTCTCTCCCTGGAGGTGTTCAAGACCAGGCTGGATGAGGCCTTGAGCAACCTGGTCTACTGGAAGGTGTCCCTGGCCACAGCAGGGAGAGCTGGAACTAGATGATCTTTAAGGTCCTTTCCAACCTAAACCATTCTATGAATCTATGAATTCGATCATCTGGGAAAATCAACCCTCATCACACTGAGCTCCTCTTTAAAAGGGAAAAAATGGCTGCTGAGATGTTTTGGTCCAGATAACCCATCTTTTGGCTGCTTGAGAAGAGAGAAGGTGGAGCCATTTTCTTCTCTTGGAAAGAAGGCTAGTTAAGAGCAGGTGCTGAGCTGTGTTTGAGCTGGTGTGGGTGTGGCTCTCTGCTCTCCCTTGACTATGGGCTGCCACAATCCATGGCAGCAGGGAGCATTTGTGATGACTACAAGCAGGTCAGTGACTAAACTGAAGCCAGATTAATTCTTCTCCTTTGTGGAATTTTTTTGGTCACATTAACTTCTCTCACACCTTTTTAAGCATACATCAAGAAAAATCTTTTCACAAATCATCATCAATTTAAATCTTTTTCAGTTCAAATGTTATTCGTCTTGCTATTGAAGGTAACCTTTCTTTATAAAGAACTATTTTCTTTTAAAACAGAGGTTTACCTTTTATATCAAAGTAGCCTTTAGGTTGTTTGCTACTTTTGTATCTTGCAATTGTGGTCAATGGGGTGGAGTCTAGTTGGAGGCCTGCAATGAGTGGAGTCCCACAGGGGTCAGTACTGGGACCAGTTCTGTTCAATAGATTCATCCATGACCTGGATGAGGGTGCAGAGTGCACTGTCGGCAAGTTTGCTGATGACACCAAACTAGGTGGAGTGTCTGATACTCAAAAATGTTGTGCTGCCATTCAGTGAGACTTAGGTAGGAGGGTTGGGATGGAAATTCAATGAAATTCAACAAGGGCAAGTGAAGAGTCTTGCACCTGGGAAAGTACAACCCCAGGTATCAGTATAGGTTGGGGACTGACCTGTTGGAAGGCAGCAAAGGGGAAAAGGATCTGGGAGTC
>WBNM01001471.1:0-29198 GCA_013399055.1 Ramphastos sulfuratus | reverse complement strand
CCCCCCCCCCCCCGCCTTTATTTTCATATTAATTTAAAATATTTTTTCAGTTAATTTAAAAACTACTATTCCATTATTTTCTTGGGAAAATACCAGACAAGACTATTCTATGTAAACAATGTACATAAATCCACATCTGACCCATCACTGAAATGCAGCAATTTCTTGTGTAAAACATGACAGATTACTGATCAGACAGATGCACTGATGAAACTTCACATGCTCCCATTACCTGCAAAGGCACCACCAAATTAAGTATGTGGAACACTATGTTTATTCAAGTTTAAGTGTTCTAGTTAGAATGAATGTTTTCTCCCTTAAAGATAGGGTTTTTTTTCATAACCTGTGACCTGTTATATATGCAGCTTTGATGATTTACAACTATGTTGTCTAATAAGGATAAACTATACTGGTATCATGTATCAGTACTGGGTGAAGTTTGTCAGTAATTTTGCTTACTTTGATAAAATCTATGTATAGGAAATTGTACCGATCCAACTCAGTCACTTTAGAAATAGGTAGGTGAAAATTATAAAAAGCATTGAGGTAAGACCTGCTATAACACTTTTCCAACTTCTTTGACTCTAGAATAAGATTGTAGCACTGAGTAGCCTGTTTTCTCAGAATTCATCAGTACTTGATTTGTAGATACATCAACAGCCATTTGTTTCTCAACCAAATGGTACAGCTGAACTAGAAAAATTACTTGTTCCATCTGGTCTAAATCCCCTTCTCAATCTTTTTATAAACCTATTGATGTATGTAGGATATCTGCTTTTGATCAAGCGTAACATTTTACCCTAATTCCATAAAGCCAACCTGAAGAACATGATTACAAACGTGATTAGCTCTCTTC
Organism: Ramphastos sulfuratus; assembly: GCA_013399055.1. NCBI lineage: Eukaryota > Metazoa > Chordata > Aves > Piciformes > Ramphastidae > Ramphastos > Ramphastos sulfuratus. Next base: position 28,342 of record WBNM01001471.1, on the reverse strand, counting down.
ATAAAATGCTTGACACTTCTACTAGAATGTATTTAGCAGCTGATCCTGCTTTAAAAAAAAAAACAACAACAAACAAAAAAAACAAACAAAAAAACCCCACAAACAGATGACTAGGAATGATTTTTTTTTTTCTTATCTGGAAAACATTCCCAGCTAGTGCAATAAACATTTAAGGAAATTGTAATCTTGCAAATGAAGAGGACTTGAAAGGGGCGGGGGGGGTAGGACAACAGCTGCAACACAGAAAATGTTCTCAAACTCATGATCTCAAGTGTTCCATCATGGCATGATGGAAAGTGGCTATGCAGTTATTATTTTCTTTTCCAAATACTAAAAAATTAACTTAATCTTGTAAAAATACATGTAGGGACAAATAAGGTTTTGATTGGCTTTGTTTCAGTCTCTGTCAGTGAATTTCTGTGGTGACCTGATAGAGAGAGGGGTGGGCAGCATCAGGACTACATGTGTGTGGTGGGGGGACAGCCATGATTACCAGTAGCTCTGTATAGAGGGGGCAAAGTAATAAAAATACAGACCAAAGAGGATAAACATGTCTATTTGCACAGCCAGGAGCTTTACTACAAGAACCAGGATTTTTACACTGTATAATCAATGCACACAGTGGGAAATTTTGCCTTTTTACTAAGGCCTTGTCAGGCAAAGCTTGCTGTCACTTAGCATGTCACGGTGGATTCTACTTTGGTTTTGTTTTTTTTTTTAATTGTGACTTAAAGTCCCTACTCTGGTAGCTTTTTATGTAATAACTCAGTGGCTACAAATCTGTGTTGTTGGGTTGTTTTTTCCCTATTCCATCTGAATAGACTCATTTTCTCAAATTACCACCTAGGGTGGAAAGGGGGTGATGAAAATGTTATCCTTTTTCAATCCCCCCCTTTTTTTCTTTTTATGTGCACATAGAATGTTTAAAGTTTTTTCTTGGGTGAAAAGAGGCTATCTTAGTATGTTCCCATCTACCTGGTATGGGCACTGGGAGACCTGAGCTCCAGGATTTGGCAAGCACGATAACCGTACGCTAAATAGTCTTATTCCTTCTTTCTCTTTCCCTTTGTCCTGATACATTTTTATGTAAAGTTAAATGTGGAGTGAGACTGGAGATTTTTCCCACATTAGAATAGCTTGGTGATCAGGAACGCTAGTAAAGTGAGAATTGTGAGGCTGGAACTTTTTGGGTCTGGGAATTGATATGTGTTACTCTGCCTCAAGATAAGCACTTGAAGCATGGAGAAAAAGTGCAGTAGATGGTGGTAGCAGTTGGTCTTTCCTGGTAAGAAAAAAAATACGTATCCACAAATAAAGAACTATGGGCTGTAAATTGTATAAGAGGGGAGACATCTCCCAGCAGCTCTAAGATGGCATGGCTGTGTTTGAGAGCCTGGGCCGATGCTTGCAAACTTCAGTAAAACTAACATGCTATTTGCGGCTGCAAGTTTAGGTATTGTGGTGGCTAAATGGATATAAGGAGTGGGATCGCTTCCCTTGCACAGTGTGTGCTCACGCCTCGGCTGTTTGCCCCAGTACAATTGAACCAACTGCTCTAAAGGCGCCATATGGCGGTGGATGAACTGCAGTGATGGCCTTTCCTATGGCCTTTCCTAAACTCTGCCTAAAAAGAAAAGAAAAAAAGGCCAAACGGCTCAAAAGGGTCCATATCCTGGCACTGCCACAGCAGCCCCGCAGTGACTGTTGCTCGGGCCAGGGCGTCAACAGGCAGCGTTGCCTCATCGCGGGCCACCGTTGAAGAAATCGGGAAGCAAGGAGATGTCCTGCTTCTCTTGGACCACGTCTCGGCCAAGAGACAAAGCACCGTAGAGCCGTGCTGCTGCAGGTTCCGGGGCTGGCCCTGGCGTGCCCTGGGCCATGAGCACTGCCCTGCGCCCCGCCCGCCGCCCCTCAAGGCTTAGACGCTGGGCAGGGAGCAGCTCTCGGTCTTTCTCTCCTTCCCCGCCTCCCCGCACAAATATTGATGGTATTACTAGCACCCAATTCGTTCACCTTTGCGAAACGTCTCAGCGGGTAGCAAATTACGTTTGGGCAGACAAGGATAGGGTACAAACACCGAACCTGTAATTCGAAGGATAGGTTCGTAATTACCGGCATTGTGCTGTCCTACCTTAAAAAAAAGTCAGTTTCGCGCGTTTTCTGTGATCTACACTAATTACTCCTATTCATTTTACAAGAATATTGCGTCACTGAGGTACCTTGAAGTAAAGGACACCGCCGGCAGAGGGTACGCAGCCTCGTTGGCTCAGATGGTAGCGGCTTGCAAAGGGCCGTGCAGAGGCAAGAGCCTCGTCGGGAAAAGGCGCGGCTACGCAGCCCGGCTACCTAGGCACGGCGTGGAGCGGAGGGACATAAACTTCAGCTTTTAGCGCTTTTAAATAATGATCATGGGGCTAGCGTGACAGGTAAAGGAACTGGAAATAAGCTGGTATTAAGTGAGAAATCATTAATCAGTTTAAGACTGGTTTGGTCCAGTGTTCTTGCTGTGATTGAGGAAAAAGGGAGAAGGATTTGAGGACTCTGGAGTCCGTATACTCGCTTCTAAATTGCACTGAACTTCTACTTACACATCGGAAAAAACCTTTTCCTAAAAATAACTGCTGTCCATCCAGTAATGTAAATAACTTGCAAAGTGCTTCTTAGTCTGTTCTCGACTGCCCAGTAGTGTTTCATGCCTCCCCCCTTTTAAAAGCACTAGGGAAAACGTGGTGCTTGGATTTAGAGTAATTTTTCACCAGCGATAAAGGGGCTGTTTTCTGTAACAGCGTAGATTATTAGAAACTTGTAATTTACAGTTTGCGTTTGCCATCAAAATCACAGCAGGGGAAGAAAGAGACTGGATTCTGCAGTAGCTTCAGTAATTCTCGTTCACGGGTTTCATATAACGATGGAAAAAAATCAACCCTTTCAGAGCAAACTTGCTTGTTAATATACAGTGCCTTCAGAAAGTGCAATAAAATCAATTAACGTTGAAAAAGCATTGGACAAAAAGAAAGCAGAGAAAGAATTTACGGAAATCTAGTGGATTTTCAAGTATTTATTCTACGACTTGATAAACAGCAATGGGAAGCCGAGATGGTGAAAATAATTAGTCTCGCGGACTTAGCGAATATGGACAATTTATTATTATAATTTTATCCTTTCAGTGGTTATTCAAATTTATTTTTTAATTTCGCGATGTGACTCACAGGGGCATTAATCTAAAGTTTGATCTCGGCTTCCTCGGGGGCTAGGTTTCTTCTGACATTTTCTTTTTGCAAAGCAAAGGATGATTTGTCATTTGCCGGGGCTCATTCTTAGGTTTTTTTTGCATGTCTTTTAAAGACTTTTAGCGCTAGTGGTTTGTATCCCTTCTGATTTTTCAGACGCGTTTTCACGGAAACTTTTGAAAGAGCCCCGATTGCAGAGAGGATGCAGGAGCATGTCGTGATTCTTGATCAACGCTCACATTGCAAACTTTTCTGCTTGTTCTCAAAAGTTTGTAGCCCTATTAATACAGTAGGGAAAAGGCATCTAACATAAAGACTACAATTTCCAGAAGTCAGAATTTATTACAGTTAAACTGTGATAAGATCCCATCTGTTATGAACACATGTAGCACCAATTGTTTTTCATACAACTGCAATTTATTTACCCTTCAGAGTGAATGAGATTACAAGCGTGATTAAAAGAAAACAGTAAAGCAAACACCATCGGCACGGTTGTCGTTTAGCCCGGCCTGTCTAGTTTTATCTGGCTAAATCCATTCGTGCTGCAATGCCTCTCTTCGGATTAGAGCGGAGGTTCGCTCTGCCCCAGCAAGCGATTTAGATGGATGTGGGGTGCGGGCGGAGGTGGTGTGGGGCAGGCCTCCCGGCCGGGCGCTACAGCCCAGGCAGAGCCCGGCACACGGTGGGAGACCGATTGCTTGCGCCTCGGCGGCAGCCGCTCCTGAACCGGTGCTGCCCTCGACTCCGCTGGCGGGCCCGGCAGCGCCGCCTGGCGGTCGGGAACACTAACGAAGTCCCCCGGGTCCGCAGAGACAAAGGGCAGAAGCCTCCGCGCTGCTCCTGGGCCGCGAAGCCGCCCGGCACAGCGAACCCGCCTGGGTTTCCGCCATAAATGTGTCACGCTCTGGCCTGCATTTCAGGAGAGCAGTAACCTTCGTTATTAGCTGGAACGAGACCCTGTACGACGGAGGGGGGAGGGGAGATATTTTTTGTGTTTCAATTGATCGTAGTAGTTTAGGAACAAGGAATGTGCCTGCTTGTCTTCTTACCATATCCCACAGAAGTGGTATGGATCTTGGAGCACGAGCTTGACAAACTAAAACAGGAAAGATGAAGCATTAAGAAAAAGTCCCACTCGTTCTTACCGCAATAGCCTAAGAACGATAATCTAATTTAGTTCCCTTTCAAATTGTTTCAAGATATATATATATGTGTGTGTGTGTGTATATGTGTATATATATCCTCCAGGTTTCAGTGGGCGTCTTTCTGCTGCTCTGTTATCATTATTTCTTGCCTTGATGTGACGTTGAAGACAGATGACAGCATTGTCAGGTAGTCTTTAATTCATTTGAAGATTTAAAAAAAAAAAGAAAGAAAGAAAGAAAGAAAAAAGAAAAAACCCGCACCACATAAGGCTTCTTACAATATTCAAAGCCTGAACGAATATACGTTTTTTCATATAGGGGACGGAAAGACTGGGAGGAGGGAGCAGCTGATGAATTTCAGACATGAAGAGAGAGAATAAAGTCTATGCATTGATCTGTGTGCATACACTCACAGAACAAGCTAGTGGAGGTGGGATTTTTGCAGCAGCAGCACCCGGTTGATCTTGATGAAGAAATACCTACCATTAGGACAATCTTTTTGCGTTTATGTACAAGCCCAAATGTATAACCTGCTGAAATTTCAAACCCCGTCTCTGCTGCCAAAGCATTCCACCTCCAAAGATGTGGGAGCATATGGACTCATGGTCCATCTTTCTTCTCTTGACACCTTTATGTGTCATCACAACAAAATTTTACTTTAAAAATAAAATAGACAATCTGAACTGAATTTCCTAGAACTGAGAGATTTAGCAGGGATTAGGCACCTCCAGTCAGGGCTGATTGCCTTCCTGCCGCAGGTCTGTTAGTGAAGCACTGCGGGCTGTGCTCCGTGGTGCAGAGAGAATTGTGAGGTGGGGGTCGTAGCCTGGGGTTAAAAATGCTTGACATTATACCCAAAATCTGGCTGGAGAATAGAGCTCATGTTGGTAACTCCAGGGTTATTCCACCTTCAGATTCGTTCCTTCAAACAAACAAACCACCGAACAAACAAACAAACAAAAAACCCTACCAAAACCAACAAAACAAACACACAAACAAAACAAACAAAAAACCCAAACAAAAAAAAAAAGAAACAAAAACCCTAAATAGCGCTCTACTGAAAGCCTATAGTGAGCAAACAGTATTAAAGCAAGACAGCATTTCTCTAGATCTTCTGTATGAAATAATGAAGTTCGATCAATGTTCTTAAAACACAAGATTTGTTTCATAAACCTTGGGCATTTCAGGATGCCTCTTGCCTAGGTGATTTCAATCGTAGATGTGGACAGTTCAGTACAAACCTCGGATTAGAGAGAAGAGGGTCAGCTCCAGCCAGCACATTGCATGTACTTTGCTGGTTGCACTGAAGGTAGCTCTGAAGGTGGTGGATGGGCAGTGGGTGACTTTCCAGTAGTATGGAGACTCATCACTGAGGAAAGCTTCCTGTCATAGAACCATCTTTGCACTATAACTCTAGTATAGGTTTTGCACTTGAAAATCAGGCAAGCAAATGTATATCTATGTGTTTGGCATGGACTTGTATGCATAAGCCAAGACACATATGCCCATATAGGCTTAGATATATTGCAGAAACTTCTTTGCTGTCTGTGGAGTCTGATGTTTTATTGTTTCATAAAACTAGCGTAATTACATTTCCCCACAGATAAGATAAACAGAACCCTTCTTCTCTAAGCGTTGCTTATCAGAAGTATTTTGTCGAAGTGGCATCCAGAGTAAACCTTTGAGAGGGAATGGGAATGCATTGTTTTTTATTTTGGTTCTTCAGCTGCACTTAGCATCTGACAAGAGGTGATTTAAATATTACATGAGTTTAATGTTCAGGAAAGATTTGTGAGAAAAACGAAACTGTTTAATTTAAACTAATGTATGCCTGATTCTGGTCAGATTAATCAGAGGTTCAGGGTTTGATGGGTTTTGCCCTTCTGTTGCTTGTCCTCTCGAGCTGGTTTTTCACTGTGAAATTATTTTAGTTTGGTGGCATGGACCAGCGGCTGCTGTCAACTCTACAACCCGTCCAGTAAGTAGGAACGTTGGAGAAAAAATAACGACTGCAGTCCTTTTACCTAAAAACATTAATGCCCATAAGTCAATCTCTGTTAGGAAGGGGCAGGGGGGAGGAAAATTTCCTAGATTAATATCAAAATCCTAGGTGACACTTGCCAGGTCAAATACTCAAAAAGCCTGGAGGTCAGGCCTCCTTACCACCGCCCTATGTATAAACCAAGGTATTTTAATTTTTCATTAATCTCGAGGACAGTGACTGTGGAAAACAGTAATAATAACATTCAGCCGTCATTTCATCACTTGCGTCAGTAATCTTTATGTGTTACTTGTTGGAGCCGAAATCCACAGGATTGTCTGTGGCTCCAGGACATAGAAACCCCTGTCTCGCTCTCTTTAGACTAGCCCCCGCAACACCTGATGGCTGATGGGTTCCAGCTAGCGAAATCCGGGTTGCAGCTGATAGAAAGCTGTAATTGTAAAATACGTGAGCAGAACAGGAGTGTGTGTAGTGCTGGTGTTTTTTTAATCGCAGCAAATCTGTAATAGATGCTTGCACACTTATATGGAGCCTGAAATGTAATTTTCGTCAAATTAAAGATAGTTACAATAGCGAAGCTGGGAGGGCAGGCTTGCCGGGCTGCGCTGCTAGTGCACGGCAGTGGGGCCACAGAAGAGAGCGGGGGGTGTGCGGCGTGGGGCTAGGGCTGCGAGCATTTTCTGCCTTTCTCGGAGCCGCTCGATGAATCCTGCGCCACCATCTCCCACGACCCACAAAACCCTTCTTTCGATTACTTTCTGTGCTTGTATCCACTTCCTATTTTATTATTGAAGTTAACTTGGTGCCCTCCCCTCCCTTTCTCTAGCTCTCAGTTCACACCGAGAGCTCATTTTACATTCCCTAAAGCAGAGATACGTGGCGGTCCCTTTCCCATTTAAAGGGGGGAGGAATCTAACGCATCTAGTTAAAGCGCAAAGCTTTTGCCGTGCCGCTTTCGGGTCAGCGGCCCAGACTCGGGAGTCCCCGTGTGCGGTCAGGCCACAGGCCCGCCTAGGCTCCGGCAGGAGTGCCGCATCTCACCGGGTGCCGAGACGGCCGGGCGAGCCCTGGAGCTTCATTAGCTTGCTGCTTTTCTCTCATTTGCACGTTAACGCTAACTTTCACTAATTATCTGGAGTAAATGTATTAGACTAATTAGCATCTGGGCACCACGGGAAACTTTGAACAGTAATTGTATCGGAGCGGTACCGAAGGAAGGAGAAACCCCAGTGATCTGTCAAGCAAAGTCTCTGCTTGCAACTTTTCCCCTGGCAGCGTGTCGCGCTGGGGCCGGTGCGGGAGTAGCCTGCAACGAGACCAGAGCAACGGAAAGTACTGGGGTCCGCCTGAGCCTTTCCCTGCAAGCGCCTGGCAGACAGCGGAGCCCCAAGCTTTTTGCTGGCATTGTCTTTACGCGCTTGGGTATCGCTTTTCCTACTCTCTGGGCGGCAACGGGTTGTTCCGCAGTTTCGGTAGCTGCTCTGGCTTGTCCATCGCAGCCCCCGCTCCTACCTGGGTTCAGAACGAGCCGGAGCCGGGCGGTGGCCCTGGGAAGCCCGGGCTGGAGAGGTAAAGACGCGGCGCAGGCAGGGGCAGCCCCTCTCGGCATCATGTCGAGTTTGGCACTGTACTTCAGTAAAGAGCAAATTCGGACCAGATAATGGATGGACTTCTTTTTTTCTTTTCCCTTCCCCTTCATTTTTTGAAAGAAAATGAGTTTTCTGAGTATTTTTTGTTTTGAGTGTTTTGTTTTTTAAAACGTGATGATCGTTTGTGCTGCAGTAAGAACTGAAGAAAGAAATTGACAATAACTGGACGAGATCAAACGGCGCTTCTCTAATTGCTTCTGAACTTCTCGTTTAGAAAAAGAGACGAATAGTATGTATTACACTGTAAAAAAAAGCTTTCAGATAATCTTCTTAGTCTTTTACAATTAAGTCCTGCCTTCCCCATTTCTTTCTAAAGAACGAAGTACTTTAATTGAAACACATTTTAAAAAAGGGGAAAAAAAGTTAATCTTCCTTAGGAAAGTGAAAGAGATCTAATCGAGTATCTGTTTTCCCATTTCATGCCTAGGAATTCTGCTGAAGGTAAAAAAATACTCCCTGTGGTTTTGTTTGTTTTTGTTTTGTTTTTTTAAGAGAGCCCTTGGGTTGCAATTAAAAAAAAAAAAATTTAATTAAAATTGAATAAATGCTCAAGGAGAAATTAGCAGTTGTCTCCATTCAAGACCTACTTGAGTTTTATAACAGAAACAAAGCATATTTAAAAAAAAAAACCAAACAAAAAAAAAACCCAAAAACAAAAACCTAAAACCTTTTAATACATCAAATATATGGAATTTTAATCTTTAAAGCGATACATTGTCTATTTTAGTACATGACGTAAACCTTACTTAACCCTTTTTACAGGGTGGACTTAAAAATTAAAAATAGTTAAGTGTTCCTTTTAAAGAACAAAATAAGGCAAATGAGGTTTTTGGAATAGAATTTTGTTTTGTTTTTGTTTTGCTTTTGTTGTTTGTTTTTTTTTTTCTTCCAGAATACATACAAAAAAATACCAATTTTTTTTCAAGGGNCTCTTTCAAGGGTATACACCTTAAAAATAATTGCAATTTGAAATTATAACTGACAAATTGCGAGTTGTTTTTTAGTAACAAACATGCATGTAAATTTTTGTTTCAATGAGACATTAAATAAGAACGTACAATACAATCATAGCAATTTTAAAGTAACATTAAAGAGAAGACCTCTATCTTTTTATTTATATTCTACAATGGGTGTTCCACTTTTACCTATTGAGCTCGGTTAAGTAATGCACTTTATGATTCGTTGTCCCGCTTGAAGCTAACATAAATAAATACAGTGCTCATGGATCCAGTCCTCAAATGAACACTATTTTATAAAAGGTCAGATTTTTTTTTCTTTCCAACTTTTATAAAGTTTTTCAGGGCTTCCTTCCCTCACTGCTAAACTCTGTGTTGTGTTGTGTGTTAAAGCCCCACTGCCTGCACTCACTGGTACCCCAGGGCCGAGGCTGTGGTGAGTCTCTGCCCATAGAGTGCATAGGGGGAATAGTAAGGTCCGGTGGCAGCGGGCACAGGCACAGGGGCACCAGGGGTGGGCAGAGGGCTCTTGGAGTAGGGGTGGTAGCGGCTGCCAAGTCCCAGTGCATGGTGTGGGCTGCGTAGGGCCAGTGTACCCGGGCTGCCCGGAGCGCCTGTTGTGGGGATATGCATGTGGCATGCCATGGCTGCAGCTGCTGCGCTGGCCAATGATGAGGAGCTGGGGTAGCTGGAGAGGAGTTTATCGGTGCCCGGGAAGGCAGTATGGGTCCGCAAGTGGCTAAGTAGCTCTTCCGAAGTTGCAAAGCGCTTGTCGCAGGGTCCGTTGGCTGACACCCAGTTGCAGATGTGTGGCTGGGGGTCGTTGGGGAGCATGAAGCCGTAGGGGTACAAAGGGTGGCCAGCTAGTGAGGGTGGCGTGGCACCGGTCAGCGAGGAGTGGACGCTGTGCAAAGGATGGGTGGGGTAGACGAGGGGGTATCCGGATTTGAGGGCCTGGTCATGGGCACAGGAGGCACCAGCGGCGCCTGCCAGGTGGCTGGCACAGTGGTAGCTCAGGCAGTACGGGTCTCGGCACAGGCTTGCTGTCATCACCGAGGGCGGTGATGCGCCCGCCAGCGGGCTCGACCCTGCTGGCTTGCTGCAGCCCAGGCTGCTGGCAGCGGCCAGCTGGGCCCCAACTAGGCTGGAGGATTTGGTGGGGTCCAACGCCACTCCGTGCGGCAGGAACTGGGGCGGGTAGCCAGCGTAGGCTCCAGCCAGCGTCCCCGGGTAGCTCATACCCGCTGGAGGCAGTGGGAAGACGGTCTGTCCCGGCTTGTAAGGGGAGACGGGAGCCACGAGGCCGGAGCCCAGGACGGAGGTGGAGGAGGTGGCAGTGGTGCTACTGCAGGAGGAGGTGGAGTCCGAGGCGATGGGTTTGGAGCCCGGCGTGCTCTCCTGGTGCTGGTTGACTTCCACGTTAATCCCGGCACAGCTCACGCTAATCCTGCTGTGGCTGATGCTGGTGGTACCCGGGCCTCCCTCTGGGCCAGAGCCGCCGCTTTTTCCGCAACCCTCTGAGTCCTTCTTGTCCTCCACGCCTTTGCCCTCGGCCGGCAGCAGCCCCGGCGAGCAGGCGGAGGCGCTCGAGTTGGGGCTGCCTGTCCTTGGGGTGNCGTGGGCCGGGCCGCGGCGCACCGCGGGGGTGGGGGGGGGGGGGGGGGGGGGGGGGGGGTGGGCAACAACCTCGACGGAAGAGAAGAGGGACGAATAGGGCCCCTAAAGTACAAACCCGTGTCGGTACTTGAAAGGGAATGGTTGGGTTGCTGAAATAGTTTTTCTGCTGCACCCACGCTTGAGCCTGTCCCTCTGCGCCCCTTTCCCTCCCACCCCTCAACTCCCGGCCAAAACGCACCCTGCAGCAGCAAGGCTGTTTGGCACTCGGCGCGCTGCTTAGTTGCGTGGCCGGATCGTGACCCCAGAGTGGGTCGTTTCCTTCCACTCAACCTTCCTCNGCTTTTGTTGTTTGTTTTTTTTTTTCTTCCAGAATACATACAAAAAAATACCAATTCTCTTTCAAGGGTATACACCTTAAAAATAATTGCAATTTGAAATTATAACTGACAAATTGCGAGTTGTTTTTTAGTAACAAACATGCATGTAAATTTTTGTTTCAATGAGACATTAAATAAGAACGTACAATACAATCATAGCAATTTTAAAGTAACATTAAAGAGAAGACCTCTATCTTTTTATTTATATTCTACAATGGGTGTTCCACTTTTACCTATTGAGCTCGGTTAAGTAATGCACTTTATGATTCGTTGTCCCGCTTGAAGCTAACATAAATAAATACAGTGCTCATGGATCCAGTCCTCAAATGAACACTATTTTATAAAAGGTCAGATTTTTTTTCTTTCCAACTTTTATAAAGTTTTTCAGGGCTTCCTTCCCTCACTGCTAAACTCTGTGTTGTGTTGTGTGTTAAAGCCCCACTGCCTGCACTCACTGGTACCCCAGGGCCGAGGCTGTGGTGAGTCTCTGCCCATAGAGTGCATAGGGGGAATAGTAAGGTCCGGTGGCAGCGGGCACAGGCACAGGGGCACCAGGGGTGGGCAGAGGGCTCTTGGAGTAGGGGTGGTAGCGGCTGCCAAGTCCCAGTGCATGGTGTGGGCTGCGTAGGGCCAGTGTACCCGGGCTGCCCGGAGCGCCTGTTGTGGGGATATGCATGTGGCATGCCATGGCTGCAGCTGCTGCGCTGGCCAATGATGAGGAGCTGGGGTAGCTGGAGAGGAGTTTATCGGTGCCCGGGAAGGCAGTATGGGTCCGCAAGTGGCTAAGTAGCTCTTCCGAAGTTGCAAAGCGCTTGTCGCAGGGTCCGTTGGCTGACACCCAGTTGCAGATGTGTGGCTGGGGGTCGTTGGGGAGCATGAAGCCGTAGGGGTACAAAGGGTGGCCAGCTAGTGAGGGTGGCGTGGCACCGGTCAGCGAGGAGTGGACGCTGTGCAAAGGATGGGTGGGGTAGACGAGGGGGTATCCGGATTTGAGGGCCTGGTCATGGGCACAGGAGGCACCAGCGGCGCCTGCCAGGTGGCTGGCACAGTGGTAGCTCAGGCAGTACGGGTCTCGGCACAGGCTTGCTGTCATCACCGAGGGCGGTGATGCGCCCGCCAGCGGGCTCGACCCTGCTGGCTTGCTGCAGCCCAGGCTGCTGGCAGCGGCCAGCTGGGCCCCAACTAGGCTGGAGGATTTGGTGGGGTCCAACGCCACTCCGTGCGGCAGGAACTGGGGCGGGTAGCCAGCGTAGGCTCCAGCCAGCGTCCCCGGGTAGCTCATACCCGCTGGAGGCAGTGGGAAGACGGTCTGTCCCGGCTTGTAAGGGGAGACGGGAGCCACGAGGCCGGAGCCCAGGACGGAGGTGGAGGAGGTGGCAGTGGTGCTACTGCAGGAGGAGGTGGAGTCCGAGGCGATGGGTTTGGAGCCCGGCGTGCTCTCCTGGTGCTGGTTGACTTCCACGTTAATCCCGGCACAGCTCACGCTAATCCTGCTGTGGCTGATGCTGGTGGTACCCGGGCCTCCCTCTGGGCCAGAGCCGCCGCTTTTTCCGCAACCCTCTGAGTCCTTCTTGTCCTCCACGCCTTTGCCCTCGGCCGGCAGCAGCCCCGGCGAGCAGGCGGAGGCGCTCGAGTTGGGGCTGCCTGTCCTTGGGGTGAACGGCTGACAGGTGGCGCTCGGCACCCGGAATCCCGACTTCTCCCCGGCCGCGACCCCCGCGGCGGGAGCGCCCGTGCAGCCAGTCGCCCCCGGCTCCTTCTTCTCTGCGCCCGGCTTGGAGTACGGCTTGAAGCTCGATTTGTCCTCCACGCCGATGTCGCTGAGCTTCAAGGGGCCCGACTTAGAGTCCTTATCGCCTCCAGAGCCATTGGAGGTGACCGAAGAGAGTTTGGAGGAAGGGGACGGGTCCGGCTTTCCTATCTGCGAGCAAGTTTGTGCCAAAAGGGCCAAGGGACTCTTCTTCGCATCCAGCTGCGGAAATTAGAAGGACACACAATGACAGAAGTTTAATCGGAGTCTTAAGAAAACCTCTGGGGCAAGCCTAGGACACTTGTCCCGCACGTTTTCGCAGAGAACAGCCTGGAAGTAATGAACAATTTCGTGCGCATTCATCACTCTGACAGCCCCCTTCCCTGCATGCACCATTTTGCCCAAAGCCTTTAAAAAGGGCTGGGGATTTTCGTATCCCTGCGAGCCCACCGCGGAAGCCTTCGGCGGCGCCCACCCCTTCCCCAGCAGCGGAGGCAGCAGCTTGGAGCTCGGCGACTCGACGCTTGCTTTTCCGCCGTTCCGGCCGTGCAGGCGCACAAACCCGCCCGTGAACTATACCAACTGCAGCATTTTTGCGCCCTGAGTACTGACACTATTTATAAACAGAGCCCGAGTAAGCCGGCGAGACGGCCTCCGGGGGAGAGGGGTGTCCTCACTCCACAAAGACCTTAATGAGATAATTCATTGTCATGGACACACCCTTCCCACTGCCCGCTCCGTTTCGAGTTTCGGTCCNAACAAACAAAAAAAAAGAGCAAAAGCTTAAGCGATCAAAATTTGAACTTATTTTACATGGGAACTAGAGATTAGCGCAGTAAACATGGAAACAATAACCAGGAGCGGTCCCCTGCACTAACTCTAGATCAAAAGAAGCCCCTTTCCCGCTGTTAATATATTTCAAGGCTCAGAAAAGAGTGCTGGGGGAGGCTGGCGAAGACGCCATGCAGAGCGAAAGCCCGAGCAGGGAGAGAAGAAAGACCCGGGGGGTCGGGGCTGGCTCGGAGGTCCTTACCTCGATTGGGCTGACAGGCGTGGAGGGTAAAGGCTGCAGGTATTCGGGGTGTAAAATGTGTCCAGTCCGCGCCGTGAGCATTTTCAAGACTTTGATGGGAAGGCGGTTAGCTTGGCGTAGCGGGTCCGAGGGGGGGACGGCGTGGAAGCAGGACTTGGCGGCGGCGCTGCTGCCGTTATTCCCAGCGTGCCCGTTCGGCCCGGCGAGGTCGGCGGCGCTGCGGCTGCGGCGGGGGCTGCCTCCGGGCTCGCTGAGGCTGCTGCTGCGCTTACTACCTCTTATAGCAGAAAGCGAGGGCGATGTGATCATGACCCAAAACCTCGCATGAAAACTGGGGCAAGTGGCGCCGCTCGCACTTGGAAACGCTCACTCGCTTTCTGAAGGCTAGGAGAGGAAAAAGCCACACGCTCCCCGAGCGGAAAAACAAACATAAAATGTCCCGTGGCTCTCTCTGGCGGGGAGGGCGTGGGTGGGGAGAGGGAGGGAAAGGGGGAGCCGGCCGGTCAGAAAGAGGAGGAAAAAAAGCCGAGTAATCCTTGGGCTGTGCTGGGGGCGGGAGTGGGGGCTGCGAGCGTGTGCCGCTGTGCCCCTCGGCCGCTCTCGGCTCCCCCGGCTGGCGCGGCGCGGAGCGCTCGCCTCCGCCGCTCAGCTGTGATGCGAGCCGCTGCCCATCCAGCCCGGGATCTGGCAAAGAAACTCACTTCAAAAGCAGCTGAATTAGTCTGAGATTAAAGCCTTTGCCGCCTTCCAATCAAATGGGACCCCGAGGTGATTGGAGGGTCAAGGGGATGTGACGTTCCCTTTTCTGGGTCTTTTTTTCTCTGTTTTTAATGGTCTCTCGCTCCTTTTTTCCCCCTTCCCTTTTCTAGTCCACCTCCCCTCTCCCCTCCCCTCCTTCCTTGTTTTCGCTTCTAGGACGGGCTGGGCGTTAATTCTGTGTTTCACATCACGCGCTGCGAACGTTTTTCTTCCTCCGCAGCCGACGCGGACAGCCCGGCCGAGGCGAAGGCGGCCGTGAGGGTAGAGGCCCACCGCCTGCTGGGGCGGGGGCAGCCGCAAGGCTTCGCTGGCCCCGCCGCCGCCCTCTCCGAGCGCAGCCCCGCCGCACACACACCGCCCCGAGCACGGCCTGGCGCCTTCCGTCCGCAACGCACGGCGCTTACAGGCACAGGCCGCGAACCCCCCTCCCCAAGGCGAGGCCTTCGGGACAGGTCCGTGGCTTTCGCCGCTCCGCTTCCCCTCTAACCCCCAAGAAGGGCGCGGAGTGCTTTTCTTGCCCCTCCCGCTTCACAATGCGGGGGTAGACTCAGACGAGAACCTGCAGAGCGCTGGCCTGCACGTCGCCGCCCGCGGCAGGCGGGAGCCGGGGCGCTGCGGCGCGGCTTGCGGCGGCGCGGGGAGCGCGGTGGGATTGGGGGAGGCCAGTCGTCACACGCCGGGCTGTCACGCACCGCCCGCCGCCGCCTTTCGGGTCTCTCCGCCCCGCCGTCAATTGTCAGTGCTCCCCAACCGCAATCAATCAGTTATTTGTCAGCCCCTGTCAATCCGCCCTTGATTTATGTCAGCTTTTGTTGCTGATTACAAGCCTGGTGTGACTTGAAGGGGAAGGAGAGAGAGAAAGAGAGGGAGGAAGGAAAACAGAGGGAGAGACGGGTTCTTCGGGAGAAAAAGGCATTCAAATTGCGGAATAAATCCTTCGAGTAAACTCAGTCTGTGTGCCAGCATCCGGCAGCCTTCCCCGGCCCCGCACCGCGCCGGGGGTGAGGAGCAGCGCGGTGCGGGACTGAGTAGGGCTGCCGGGCTCTTCCCTCTTCGTCCTTTGCGAATAGGAGTCCTACATCCTAGCATCCGCTGAGCTGGCCCGGTCGCCAGCACCGGGGGCCTAAGGAGTCGGCCCCTCGCCTTAACGAAAGTAACGTTTCGCCATTTACGTGTTTTATTTCAACCAGGCTGTGTTGAGAGCCTCGTGGGGTACTCATACGTTATGCATCCTGCTTTGTGTCTGTGCACTCCCGAAGCGTACCGAGTCCTTTGCCCTCAACCCCGGTTTTACCGTGCGGGCGGGTGCCCCGAGCGGAATCCACAGCCCTTCTGTCGTTTCCCGGACTGCCTTTTTCTTTTCTCTTTGTACTTTGCGTCCCACTATTACCCCCACCTCCTCATCTCATAACATTTTTTCACAGGCAAAATGTGTTAATCAATCTTTTACTTTTGTTTCCGGATCTGACATGGTGGCCCACACAATCTACAACATTAACAAAAAGGTCACTTAGAGATAAAACACGTTTGACAAGTGAAGAACAAGGCAAGTGCTTTAGGGGTCGCGTCCAATTCCTGACCTGGACTCCGACCAGAACAGGCGCTGATCCTGGAAGGGGTGGGCGAGAGGAAGGACTTTCACTTCCTCGCGTTTGTATCTGCTGAACCAAGTCCTTTTTCTTCCCTTGAAACACTGATCTCCCCCGGTCCCTAAGCAGATGTGTCAGATAGCCTTTAATGATCTGCTCTTCTTAAGAGGTAGATATAAGGCAGCTTTTCCTAGATATTCTCTCTTCCTTCCCTCTCGACGCCCCCCCCTACCCCCCCCACTTCCGTAAAACGCTAACCTTTAAATACTGCAGCCAAATAAATATATCTGCTGTCTTTTATTAAAACCACTTATTCTTTTAATATAGTGTTTAGAGTAGGGTAAATATGTGGAACTTTTTTTGCTTCTATAACGATACAATCAATGTTATCAAACTTTTAAATTTCTGTATTGTCTCTGAAAGTACAGAGCTCATTGCCGTAACTTCTCGGTGAAGTCATAAAACATACTTTTATTTTACATTCACCGCGGTCATCTTACAAGACCGTGAAAATTAAAAGGTGGGGGCGTAAAGAAGGAAATCTTGCGTAAAACCCGATACTGCAATAGGACTGACAAGACCCACAACTTGCCCTCAAGGAGCTTCCCCTTTTCCTTTATATAGAGTGGAAGTGACTTGAATCTGCCCCAGGTTTTCCCCTAGTTCTTTCTTTTGTTGTCAAGTCCAATTGATAAATGGAGTGCAGTAAAACTCTGGAAGAGAGAAAGAAAAAAAAAAAAAAAAAAAAAAAAAAGCTGAAACCTTCATTTGTGTTCATTTGCATTAAAGTGCTTGGAACAGCTGTTTTCCTTACAGGACCGGGGAGACTCCTATCTGTTTTCTCGTTGTATTTATCCTGCCTCCCAGGGTGAAAGACTAAAGATTAATTGTCTCAAGGTAGAGTCAGCTGTGGGAAGGCTCCCCCCTTCCCATTTTCCCTTCCTTCTCTCTTTTCTTGTGGAGGTGAGGGTGATTTCGGGAAGGGGTTGTTTTACTTGTAAGCCAGGGAAGCAAAGGCGATAGCCGCTACATGTGTAAAACAGGCAATGCACAGAGGGGAAAAGCGGCGGGAAGGAGAGGGGGAACAGCACGAACCCCGATCTTTCTGGCTGCAGTAGGAGTAATTTAATTGGTAACTTCAGAAGACATCTCCTCCCCCCCCCCCCCCAATCTTTTCCCCCCACTCTTTTCAGCACTGATAATANATTTAAATCACACTCAGTACTGTAAACTGTTTATGCAGGAGCTTGTAAAAAAAATCAGCCTCAAGACATCTCTTCCCTTTGCCCCCTCCAAAGCATTTCTGAGGTACGAGAGATTATTCAGTGTGCTTGACACACGCAGAAAACGATTCCCAGCGAGGGTCTCGGAGTTAGAATGCACAGACATAGGATCGGGCGGCGGGGCTGAAGCTTGAAAGCGTTGCCGTAGTTTTGTGTTTAGGCTGCTGCGGGCTCCTTTCCTCCCTTGAGCTTGAAAAGAGATTCCGTCCCGCTCGTTACCTTCGCGAGGGACCCTTGTTTAATGAATCCGTGCAAACGGTTTTCTGTTTGGCATTTACTTGTGCAGTCATGTCGAAGTTTTGGTGGCTGTTGCTTTCATTCTCATTAAAAAAAAAAAAAAAAAGAAGACAAACTAAAAAACCTAAGGGTTGGAACCCGTCTTCCTCCCCTTTCAAAGGAAATTTGTAACTTAAAAAAAAAGGAGAGCAAAGGAGGAATTAATTAACAAGTGCCAGTCCACACTTTCCTTACCTACCAGCTATTGGCAAGCATGTCAAGTCGATTTTATTTGCACACAATGGAAATGATTTATTTTCTCTTAAAAAGGAGTGGGCTGGCAGATATTTGAGGAGGAGAGGAGAGCGAGAGAGGAAAAAAAAGTTTGAAAATGCCTTGAACTATTCACTGTCGAGATGGCTAATCAGTATTGAGGCTCGAGGGCACTCGGGCAGCTTTTCAATGCGGTTTTCCTTTCATCTCAAGCTGGATGGAGGCGCTCAATTAAAAGCCTATCAGTTTGTAAGTAAATCAACGCCTATCAAAGTTGTCACATCAAACAAAACGATTATTATTGCAGCCCGCCTCCCCTATTAATCTCCCTCTAAAATAATCCGCTTGACAGGTCAGGCTGGCGAAATGTAAACCCTGGTCAGGATCACCCAAAAAACCTGGACTGACTAGTTTTCCCTCGGGAGAGGGAAGTACAGAAACCTCGGCACCAGCATGCCTGATCTGTGAGCTTGCTCTCTTGCCATTTAAGTGTCAGCTTCTGTAGATCATGTTGGAATAGGGTATTTAGTCTTTTAAACTGAACAGCAAAAATCCTACAGGCCCTTTAGATTTTTTTCCCCCCTTTCTACTGCCTTTCACTTCTACCGTTTAGAACAAGGTTAAGCTTTTAATTAACAGAAGCGCAGCTGCTGAGTTGTGTTTGAGCTGTATGTCCGTGCATAACACAATTCAGATACCTGTCTGTCTACCCTGTGCATCAAATTTCACTATCTATCCCGAGAGTTTTATTAAGATATGCATTGCAATAGATATTAGTAAACGGTATGTCTCCCTCTATTTTGTTTTTGCTTTTGTTTTCTCCCAAGAATAGTAATACTTTGGCTAAGAAATATGATGAGTTAACAGAAATGCTGCACCACGAATTTGTACATTTGCAGAGAAGCATTTTTGTTTTGTTTTTGTTTTTGTTTTTGTTTTTTTTAAATACGAGACTGTATATGCTCAGAGAATAGCTCATGCACCTGCCCAGGTATCCGGCAGAGGTGTGGGGTATTTTTTCCAGAAGGTTATTAAAGCAAATAGTTCGAATGCTTGCCAACAGAAAGCAAAATTTCCAAACCTCTTTCCATTTACCCTTATGATTGTAATTACTTTTCTAACATATATAAGCAATATATATTTCAATCTTCATGAAATGCAGGTAATAATTTTGTAAGCAGTGATAATTTGGAGCTGTGTCAAAATAATAGTAATGTTTAAGTGAATGCGAATTTTAGTCATCAGTGGTATTTTCACTAAAGAGGCAAAAAAAGTCAGTTGTTTGTTTATTTGCGTCATTGCTTACTGCTCTCGGAAATATAACATCCTAAAATTTTTTTTGAGTGAATTCGTCTCATTTACTTCCTTTTGTTACACTGAGATAAGGAAGAGATGAGTGTACCCAATAAAAAAAATTACCCTTCCTCTTTTAAGCTCTTCGATAAATATCCCTATTGATGCTGTTTCATGTATGAGTGTGAAAATTTTTACTCCTGTGTTGAAACCCTTTTTTCAAGAGCTGTCTTCCAAATCTATACTCTTTTATGTTTAAAGTGTTTCTCATCCAAACAGCTTTTCTTTTAAACAAGCCTTAAGGTAACTTTGTAGACAGCGAGAGGGAGAGCAAGTCAAACGAGTGTGATGACGTGGGAAAGGATGGGTATGTTTCCTGTTAAGTGCATGAAGATTTCTAAAGCCATTTCATGTTATTAAATGTCCTACAATTAAAATGATCGTGCCCAAAGGAAGTGAGTAAGTTCTCTAATTCGTACGTATGTACCCGAGCCGGTATTTGCTGCCTAGATTCTAAGAGTGAAAAGAAGAGTCTTTTAGCTTCTGTAACACCTTGGTCTGATCTTGGAGTCTCAGCAATCATAAAGGCATCTCTGTGTTTATCTTCTGTGAAAGCCTGGAGGCTACGAGAGAGAATTATACCAACTAAGCACATATTAGTTACAGTAATCCTTTAGAAATTAACTATGGTACACAAACGGAGGCGATTTTTAGCTTCATCTCTTGGACTCCAAATGTAGAGAGTATTTATTGACAGTTTTATTACGGAAAGTGTGCAGATAAACCAGATGCATCTTTAACAGCGTGAGGAATAACGTCTTCTGAGATACGAGGAGAAGTTTTAAGGATGTGGCTGGAAAAAAACATTTGAACCCAAATAATTACCCTTATCTAAACACCTAGATTACAAATAAAAATAATCCTTGACACAGTTACAAGACAGCTACATCTGAGCTAGGGTTAGGGGCAGGAAGAAGCATGCAATATATCTTGGCTATCTTCTTGAAACAGTCTAGGTCCACGATCCAAAAAGGTTAAAATAATCTTAATTTTAATAACTATTAGCTTGTTTTTAGTCATTCCTAATGGTGCATTTAGGTCTCCTCTAATCCCCACTGCTTTCATCTTTAGCTTTTTACGCCCTAAAATTAATTCTACCTAAAGTACATTTTTCATTTTGTACTGTACTAGTGACGTGCAAATAATTTACATCAGCGTTCATCAGGACTGTCCTGAAGTGATGGATCATTTTGTTGAGCTGCAGTAAAAGTGCAGAATGATCTATAATGATGTAATATATACATTAAAAGGGTGTCTGGATGATCAGAGTTTTGCTAAAAATGTAAAAGGGCTTTTTGATTGATAACAGGGTTGCTGTTTTTCTGCAAAGGCTGTCACAGGCTGACACAATGCTTGAGTTATTAGGGCAGAGAAGGGCAACCATAAATTTCCAACGTCAGGCAAAAACTCTCTTTATTGTCTATATGATGGATGGGCCTCCGTACTAGACACCAAATACTTCGTATCACCCTTAAATGGGAACACATTTTTCGTGACCATAATTCATGTTTTTTAAATAGAAAGTTTGAAATGCCTGCCTATATTTCACAATCTTGACATATTTATGAATCACTCCCTGCATGCAAATATAATTATTTAAAGCACCGAGGTGACATATGGGTTAGAAATGTACCAAATGCTGTTAGCGGAGTGATTTTTTTTAATTCCCTAAATTGAACACCATAGAAAACTCTGCCTGTCTGCTCAGATCAATAAAGTCGAAGGTGNCCCCCCCCACCCCCTTTTCGGGCGAGGTGAATTTGGCAGGCGTGATTTTTTTGTTCAGAGTGTATTTTCCGTCCAGTAGCGCTCGTCTCGGAGGGAGCGTGGATCTCCGGGCAAGAGCGGGGGCCGACGAAAGGGCTCAGCCGCCCCGAGGCCGCGCGTTTCCGCTGCGGTGCTGCCGCGGCTCCATGCCCCTTTCGCCCTCGCCCCTTCGCTACGGCCGGAGACAGCCCCTTCTCTCGCGGCGCTTGCCCCGGGCGACCTGCTCCTCGGAAGCCGCCGCGGGCAGCGGTACCCGCCGTCTCTCCCCACCAGGACCGCGTTCCCCCCGCCTAACGCATCCTGCCCGATGCCCACTAGCAGTGTGGGGCAGGCGGCGGCGTCTGTCGCCGTCCCGGAGGAGGAGCTGCTCTTCGTGCCGGGCACGGCGCGATGTTACCTGCCGACTTAGGCGGCGGGCTCGACTCAGTCACACCGACCAGCAGCAGCGCAGGTCAGGCGGCCGCTCTGCTGCTTATTTGCTCTATCTAATTATGGGGAAAACCGTCCCACCCTGCCGACGGGACGGCGCTACCACGAACGCTTGCAAAAGGACAGGGCGCGGCCCGCGATACCGATGCCGCCGCTAAAAGCCGCCGGGCAGGCCCGCGGTAGCCGGCACTTCCGCCGGGGCGGGCGGAGCCGCCTGTCTGCGCTCCGCCCGTGAGCTGCGCCCGCCTCCCGCTGCCTGGGNAAAAAAAAAAAAAGTCTTCTTCCAATTACTATTAGGTTAATGAAAGAAACACTCATCTTTCTCCTGGCATCCTCACGCAGGCATACTCGCTTTCCCCCTTCCACANGCCGCCGCTAAAAGCCGCCGGGCAGGCCCGCGGTAGCCGGCACTTCCGCCGGGGCGGGCGGAGCCGCCTGTCTGCGCTCCGCCCGTGAGCTGCGCCCGCCTCCCGCTGCCTGGGCGGGGGGAGCAGCCGCCGCAGCAGCCGCCGCCACCGAGAAGCAGAGATGGAAGGGTTGGTGTAGTCGGCCCCTTGTAAGTACGCTGGGAAAGTAGTGGATCGAGGCGGTGCCCGTGGTGGGGCCCGTACCTGGCAGGTGGGACTCACCGGCGTGCCCCATCACAGCTGTCTGACGTTGGACTGGGCTCCGCCTGCCTTGCGCCCGTGTACCTGCAGACTGGGAGTCCTGGACTCAGTCTGAAGATCTGGCCTGTAATGTGCACCTTTGTATTTATTTGATTGAAACTTAATGGTATTTTCAGCAGAGCTCAAGCTCAGTGACTATCAAAACCACTTAGTATCTTGAATATATTTTTCCGTGGACCTGTGTGTAAACGTGTAAAATATTTGCAGTAGTCCAGCTTACTATAGCAAGCTGACTCTTTGCTCATAAAATGTTAAATCAACCATGACCAGACTCATTTTCCCATGTCAGCCAAAAGGACTCTGTAAATCAACACATTAGGGCTCCGCTGGGTAGTAGCTGCGTGTACTTCATGCAAAATGGCCCTGACAGCCGCTCTCTTGGTGCCGTGGTTGTCAGCCTGTGGCTAACTGCAGAACTGCCATGTGGCAGTGGGAAACCTTGAAGGTAGAGTGCAAAATTTTTCCTGGTGCAATGTGAAAGAGACCAAGAGCTGGTACAGCAAAAGGAAATGGTACAGGTTGTTTTACCTTTAGATGTGATTGTGTTTTTTTAGACTCTCAGACGTTTGGAAAATCCTATCCCACCAGCCTGAATCACTTGAATGATCCTGTTTCCTGTGAAGGTCTGGTACTGATACGTGGGCAGACAAGTTCTGCAGGCACTTCCTAACATCTCAAGATGGAGCCTGCTTGGAAGCCATTACAGAAAGCTCATCTCAAGGGTATGAAGGAGTGTGTGGTAGTTATACCTGGATGCAGATGAACACAGTGGTTAAATACAGCTAAGAAAGAATAGCCTTAGCCATAGCAGAATATGCAGAAATAACCAAGACAAACTCCTTTCTTTGTTCAAGAAACAAGAAAAAAAAAAATCCGCTCCTGTGTTCTGTAAAAAGCCTCAGCCAGCCAGCCCTTATCTAAACCACTA
The DNA here is from genome assembly GCA_013399055.1 of Ramphastos sulfuratus. Taxonomy (NCBI): domain Eukaryota; kingdom Metazoa; phylum Chordata; class Aves; order Piciformes; family Ramphastidae; genus Ramphastos; species Ramphastos sulfuratus. Next base: position 5,318 of record WBNM01001471.1, on the reverse strand, counting down.
TCTCTGGGTAAGGGTTTTGTTACTGTAAGGTTATTTCTGGATGTTAGTAGGTTGAAAGGCACAGAAGACATAGTACAGAATGCAACAAAATAATATAACCTCTTACTACTACACAGCCAATCTCAATAGTTATACCCATTGAATCAGATTAGATTCAGATATCAAGGTAGAGCTTTGTGCTATATTTCATGAAAGGGGCCTCAGCATAAAGAAATCATTATCCAGTGCTCCTTGCTGGATTGCCTCCCACTCAGAGGAGTGACCCAGCTGTGACCCAGACTCTGAACACTTGTGTGTAAATTTCATTTTCAGCATTACATCATTTCAACCGGAATCTCACCTCTTTGCTCACTGTTGTGTTATGTGGCCTACCTGGAGGTAAGGAAAGAAAAGAAAAGGAAGAAAATGTGCTAAACATTAGGAAATGCAAGTTTAGCTTAAAAGTATGCACATAGCCACTTCTGTTCTATGGTCTAGTGAAACAAAATGAGTGAGGCACCAGTTACCTGAGAGGAAAAAATATCACCTGGTAAGTTTAAAACCCTACAAGATGTCAAAAAGGGAGGTTACTTATGAAGTGATGACACAAACTCTGCTTACAAATTTTCCTGTGTTTAAAAAAAAAAAAAGAAGTCAAAAGTTATTAGTAAAGTGTCTGTAGCAGCATTTTTTTCTTGGTTACTACTCCCAATACCTGAAGAAGAGCTGAACAAGAGAACTTGTTTTTCAAAATTCAATGTACTTTCTTCAGTGTTTTTTGGAGTTGGGGTTTTTATTTTTTTTTATTTGCTGGTTTCTCCAGCAAATATATATATATATATATTAACATGAGTTCTATGGTAATCAACAATGAAAAATACTGCACTGTAAAAGTTTCTCTGTGAAAATTATCTGTCTCAGTGAAAATATGTTTTTAAGGGACCTAAACCCAGTACTGCAGTGAAGTGTGCTTGTTCCCCAAAATAACGTTGGATTTAAAGCAGACTAAGAACAAGAAGTAACTAAGCAGTGGCCCTACTTTATCTAATAATAATTTTTAGTTTTCATTAAGTGAGCAGAGAGTTACCCTTTAATGGAATTTCCATCCTCATCCCCATAAAAAAAATCTTATGTCTTTTTCTGTTTCATTCACAGGAAGTTCATATCCTCAAATGGATGACAAAGTAGGTGGAAGTATACAAGTATGAAGAGTTTTTCCTGATCAGCTTCATCCAGGTACTCACAACTCTGATAAATGAACTACTTTTAGTTCCAGGAGCAGAGATTAAAGGCAACAGGAGCTTGGCCAAGGTCACAAGTCCTAGTAAGTAAGCAGTCTACTCGTAAACTTACGAGTAAACTTACTAAACTGTGGTCACAGAAGTACAAAGACTAGGCTGAGTTAGCAACAATTACATTTCATTTCCAGCTCTGCCTTTAAGAGTGTGCAACTTGTGTGGCTCTGCATCTCAGAAATGGGGTCCTAGTAGTTATCAATTACAATATGATGGATATGATAGTAAATGCTTTCATGCATTACCATGGCATGAAAGTATAAGAACTTAAATCTCACATTCTCTATAGAAAAGTTCCAACATTATGTAATGTGTCTTGCTGTTTAATAGCATAGTCAAATCAAAAGGATCATCTCATTTGTGTTTAGAATGCTGTGCTCCCTAATTAAATTAGAAACAGAATTAAATATGCTGGTGCTGCTGCAAGTTCAATGTTTTACATTACTCAATGACCAGAAACAAACATGCTTCAAGGTTTCTCATTCCTACAATGATTTTCAAATTTGTCAAATGATATAATACAACATATGTGTATAATGAGGATATATATTTGGTCCTTTGAATTAGCAGTTGTCACATGTTTCTGTTATACCTGGTTAGTGTTCTTGTTTTCTTCAGAATGCTACAAGATAGTGTTTTTGTGTATGACCTTCAACCACAAATAATCTTCATGCTAGTGTGACTAAGGTACAAATGGTATCATTATATAACTTTGGTAGCCTTGTTTAAATGTGATTGATATACAAGGGCAAAGTCAATGACCAAACTGCTCTTTATGAACACTGTATGAAAGTAGGCTCTGAGGAGACCTTATAACAGCCTTCCAGTATCTGAAGGGAGCTTATAAGAAAAGGATATGTAATGGTAGGATGAGATGGAACAGATTGAAACTTCAGGACAGTAGAGTAGATACTAGAAAGAAATTCTTTAAGGGTGGTGAGACACTGGAACAGGTTGCCCAGCATGGTCATGGATAAACTCTCCCTGGAGGTGTTCAAGAGCAGGTTGGATAAGTCCTTGAGCAATGGCCCTGTCTATGGGAGAGAGGGTTGGAACTGGATGATCTTAAGGTCCCTTCCAACCCAGCCTGTTCTATGAATCTATGAAAATATTCTTTGGTTAAATAGCTCAAACCCAGAAATAATATAATAGTATTGTGGTTACTTGTGTTAGGGCTTGCATCTTCTCTCTGTGGACTAAAAGACAACGTTTTCTTATTTACTTCTACATGAATGAGTTGGACTGTGGCAAGCAGCTGCTTTGGTTCATTAATCACCTGCTGTCTCTTTCCTGCATTTTCATAATGATCTCAATGAGAAAAAGCCAAATTTAAGTAGGATGTCTTCATCCTGTATTAGGAGTTTTCAATATCAAAGTGTGCTACTAAGAAAGAAGAATGGTTGGACCCAGATTATAACATCCAAGCAAAACACTAGACATTGCAATCCAATTAAAAAAGATACTTCACTTTCCCCAGACTGTTTGTATCCATTTCTATCTGCTATTGTTAGCAATATTAATAAACCAAAGGAGAAAAAATAACAATCTGATGTAATTTTTCTTTATTCATCATGAAAACTGCATAGAGTGGATAGGATTTTTAAAAAGGGTTTATTTCTAATTACAACACTCCTATAAAAAAAGGTGGATCTATATTGGGCTCTTTACAGTGGAGGTAAAAGCCAGAACTGCCTGCTTCTTTCAATATGCTTCCTGAAATCTTTTGTGTAACGAAGAGAGTGAGAAACAATTTCCATGGGGCATAGTTGTGGGTGTGGACATAAATCGACCTTGGGTGGGGGTTGTGTTTTTTTTTTTTTTTTTTTTTTTGGGCTGACATAGGAAATTTCTGTGACTTGGATGGCATGAAAGTCCCTGTTATGTGCAGTAGCAAAAGACAACATTAGTTGAGTTGAGTTATGGGTGAGCAATTGGCAATGACCAAGAAGAAGATATGGTTCTTCCAGGTGGCAGTAGTTCTATTTACATATTTATTCTGGAGTAATGAAAGCAGTAACACTTTTACAGTGAACAGTAAATAATAATGAGATACCAAAATATGCAACTCAGGGTATTTATGTTAGTAGTTCACTCCCACCCCAAACCAATCTAGAATACCCAGGGTTTTCTCCAACTACCTGTCCTCAGTGTGGACACTAGGGTATCAATAGATCTGTTGCACTGTGGACTTCTAAGATATTGTAAGGCGGGTGAATTTAATCTTTAAGATTAGGAACTGAACTCAGACCCCTGAAGTACATACAGAAAAGTTAATTTAACAGTTATAAAGATGTCAAATTGATGACACCAGAGAATGAAATGCAGAATGTCCTCCTCTGCCTTGCCAGAGTAATTAGTGCATTCATATCCTCTCTGTTGATCTGCAAAAATACCAGTTGCATGACTGGACTTCTGCGCTAGAGATGGCCACCAATTCATCTCACAGATTACCTAACATCTAGTGCGTGGTTATGTTTTTGATGCAGTAGCCAGTTGCTACTGGCTCTATGTTTCATTTTCTAAATTTAAAGTTGGTTGTAGTTTTTTTTACCTTTGCTTGTATATTATGTGTCTGATTTTGAACCTTTGCCCGTTAGTGCTTAAGATTTTTAGTTCGCCTTTAAATGACAAGTTCAGATTTTTTTTTCTTTACCTTGGGGCTCTCCCGAACGGAGCATGCTAGAAGGCGACAAGGAAGCGGCCGGCGCGGCAAGATACGTGGCGTACGTGCAGGCTCGAGAGAGACGCAGCAGGGGCGGTACCGGGCGCGCGGGTGATTTAAACGAGAAGGAGCAGCGGCGTGAGACCCTGTTTCGGCAAGAGCGCAGCTTCCGCTGCTGAGCCCAGCCAGCAGCGCGCTCCGGAGGAGAGGAAAAAACCCACAACAACACCAGCACCGACAAACCCAACCAAAACCCGTCGGATCCTCGAAGGAAGTGAGGCGTGTTTAAAACTCTGTCAAAGGCAGTTTGTAAAACTGGGTACCCAAATGGAGCCCACCTGTAGTCATGCAGGTGTCCAGGCAACTGGCTGCGATGAGTGTTGGAGCCTGACAGTTGATGTTGAGGGTGGCAGAGACAATGCTTGCGTTAGGTGTGAGCAGATCAATGATCTGCTTTACCTCAGTGTCTGAACTGAATGATGAAGTGGAAAGGCTAAGGGTTAGGAGGGAATGTTAAAGGGAGTTAGATTTATGGCACCAGGCTCTGCAGACCCCCTTAGCAGAGGGAGGTGACCCAGGAAACAAGGGGGAATGGACACAGGTGCCTGTCAGAAGGGGCAAGGGAAACCCCTTCCAGCCACCTCGCTCCCTCAGTTGCCCTTGCACAACAGATACAGGGCACTAGTGGTTGAGGCCGAGGTGGTTTTGGAGGCAGAAATAACACTATCTAAGGGGTTGACCAAAGTAAATCAGTCGTGTGTGTCCATGTCCCTGTGTCATCCCCCCCTCCGAGTACTGGTACCCAAAAGAAAAAGAGGAGGGTAATCGTTATTGGTGACTCCCTTCTGAAAGGAACAGAGGGCCCCATATGCCAGCCAGACCCCTCCCACAGGGAAGTCTGCTGCCTCCCTGGGGCCCGGGTCAGGGATGTTACCAGAAGGCTGCCTACTGTAGTACAGCCCTCTGATTACTATCCCTTGTTAGGATTCCCACCCTTACAGGTGGGAAATTATGAGGTCAATACCAGAGGTCTAAAAGCAATCAAAAGGGACTTTAAGGCACTGGGAAAAGTAGTTGAGGGATCAGGGCCATAGGTAATCTTTTAATTAATACCCTTAGTTGCAGGTTGGAATGCTGAGAGGAACAGGAAATCATGCCTGATTAACACATGACTCAGAGGCTGATGCCACCAATGAAATGTTGGGTTCTTTGATCCTGGGGAACGTTAAACGGCCCAGGTCTGCTAGCAACAGATAGGGTACATCTGTCTCAGGGGGAGAAAGATCCTGGCACACGAGCTGGCAGGGCTTGTTGAAAGAGCTTTAAACTAGGCTGAAAGTGGGAAGGAGTCAAACACCGCAGTAGTAGAGACAAACCAAAGG